>JAJOOR010016617.1:0-31755 GCA_036250505.1 Solanum acaule
TTCATATCTATCACCCAAAGTGGTTCTCAACATGGAGAACTCAAGGAAGATCAATGTAGAAATATTAAGGGCACTCAAAACCTTACCATCTAGGCACATTATCCCCCACTTGGGGTGAGCTTAATCAACTCTTTATTACATCTTACCCTTATCATCACCTTTGGTGTAACTTTCCGCTCAACCATGCCTAGGTATTATCTAAACACCCTCTTTGAATGACCATACTTAAGATCACCCTTACAAGACAACTATCCTCCTTAGAGTTGATCAACATCTATTCTCTTGTCCTTCCCATGAACTAAGGGGTACATGCAACTTTCCAAGTTAACCTTAGAGCAAAACACTATCCCAACTCATGGAACAAAACCCCTTTTTCCACTCTTAGGGAAAGCCTACACAAGAACTCTGATTCACACAAGGACGACCATGAAGCATCACTCATAAGAAAAAGGCAACTTTCAACTCACACTAGTTACCACATTCCTTCAAAACTCCTCAAATCTTTACCATGACTTTCTACTATCATTACCCATCACCATAAAACTACTCATCATCCTAAAAAGGATTTCATTCTTACCAAAACCACTTATGATGGAGATGCTTACTAGTCAATGTGTTTGTAGTTTTGAGATAAGCTCCCTCTTCCCTACAACCTTAGATATGACTAAGTATGATACAATATGAATAAGAATGTTATGTTATGATCATGATGGTGTTTTTATGATGAATGTATCCATGTCTATGGTAATGAATATTAGATATGTTGATTTACATGGTCTAAGATCCTTAAGTGCAATATATGTGAATTGTGCATGAGTTGGGATATTATGTACATGTTGTTACCCCCCTTGAAAAGAGAGGTGTCTATGATGATAATGTTGTTGTTGTTGTGCCATTGTCAGGACAATTATGCACACACAAACTCTATGCATAAACATTAATATAATGTATCTATGGTGTCAATTGCAAGGATAATTCTAATATGCACCTTTACATTCTATTATGCATGAAATGTACATGACCATGATATTATGACTATGAATGACATGTCATGAATATGCATGATATGGAAATTCTAAGATAGTATTGTTGTGCTAATGAAAGGTTATTCTCATTAGTACCATGAACATGATGTGAAAGGTTTACTCACATATTAATGATTCTAAGGTTGAAAGGACATTCTCACCTAATGAATCCATGAGCTACCATGAAACCATGATCGAATAAAGTGCTAGGCAATCTTCCATGAACATGTATATATATAAGTAAAGACTTAGCAAGACTTTCTAAAGGGAATTAGGCTTAGCACCGAGTGGTTATGAAAATGAGAGGGGAGCTTGGGAGTTAGAGTCCGGCCTTCCCAACAATATCTCATGTGATGGATACCCGTTGGTGTCAGAGTCCGGGTTCTTCTAGAAGCAATCTTCTTATCCCATAACTATGTGCCCACATAGGTTCTTAGCTAGTGGATCCACCTATAAGCTAAACATGTTTGTTTCACCCTAAGCAAGTGAAACACCTCTTTTCGGTGTGGGGGCAAGACACCAGATTCCATGTAGCTCACATGGTCTATGTCGGTTATGGTCCTATTTCCCTACATGACATGTACCGGTATAAAGACAGGACAAGATCTAATACATGACAAGCGTAAGACTATGAACATTAACCATGCATTATGAATATGTGTGTGACTACACTTATGACTTCTTGATGGGTTTGTTTAGTATATGTGGGGGTATGGGACTTTATATGTACATTGCACAAGTGAACTTGTAAAGGGGTTATGGGGGTGGTTTACTTATGATATGAAGTACATGAATTATGACTATGATGTATGATCTAGGAATAGGAGGCTAATGACTTCTTAAGAGGGCCTACTTTGAGTGAGGGGTAGTATGGGATGCCACTCATATATGATGAGTAGGCTTCAAGAATAGTCATGGTATGGTTCCATGTGGGTAAATAATATGATCTACATTTCCTTTACATGAGTTAAGTGATTATGAATGTCTTTTGATTATGTGTATTATCTATGCATGAGACTAATGTATTCCAAGTATGAACATGGTGGCCTAGAAGTGATACATAATGTAGCTAGGACTATGGACCCTATCTATGCATTGCCCAAGTACAACTTAGGGTCAGTTATGTTGTTGTTCTACTATGATGTTATGATATTGATATTTGACTATGCATCAGCACTATGTTTTATAGTAGATGATATGTGCATTATGACTATGATTGGAGACTATGGTTATGGTGATATTGTTATCTTTGTGCTTGATGAACTATTTGTGAGTTATTTATGACCTATGTTCTTCAACTCCTTCAAGAATGGTGTTCAAAAGTGCATAGCATGGCTTCAACTAAAATGTCCCCATTGTGCATGTTTTAAATGTTTTATGCATGGCTACCATACTTAGTACATCCTTGTGCTAACCCATATTTCTATGTTTTCTACATGTAGGGGGTTGGTTCATGGGGATGAGATCTAATGGTTCGAGCTTGGAATAGGTGATCCTCCAAGCTAGTTGTTGAGTCCTCAAGTTCGGGGACAAACATCTTACTTAGTAGACAGCTTATTAGTTTCTTTTATTAGTTTCATTGTAGAACTATGTAAGTGTTGTATCCCTATATGTCTAAGTATTCGATTGTATTAGATGGCCAATGAGACAATGTTTAGAACCTTTTCTATTTTATAAAAGTGACTTCGATTGTTGAAGAAAAAGTTTTAAATTTTATGCTTTTATTTTATGACGTATGTAATGATGTATGCTAAGGGCATTTACTAGACCCCTTCGGGGTCGAGTACGTCGTGTAACTTCTAGGGGGTACTCCTGGGTTGTTACACACTTGGTATCAGAGCATAAGGTTTTGGGATAATTTAGGTTCATGTCTCATAGGCCACATCGAGTAGAGTCTTGTTCATAAGTGTGAATCGCGTCATACTTATGAGTGAGAGGCTATAAGATGCTTAAGATTCCACTTCTTCATTAGTCTTGACTCGTGCCATAGAGCCTAACTCTATAAGATCTCTCTCTTATCCCTTATCCAGTGGTTCTCAAGATGTGAATACATAAGAGGGTGAATGCTTCTATGATTGTGGGAGAAAAGGATTAGAGGTGATGGTGAATATAGCAATATGACTTGGTAAGACTTGATGGTGAATATGGATGGAGTCCTAGGGTATAGATGGAATTGCCTTATGGATTTAGGTGATGTTGATAGAAAGTCATGATGAGCTTTGTAGTATGTTGAAAGATGTGGGGAATGATGTGCTTAGATATCAAGGTCGTTGAGTATTCTTTATGTTCATGAGTTAGGTTTGCTTAAAATCTCCCCTAATGAGGTCTAGTGACTTGAGAACTTAGATACAGTGAAGTAGACTCATATAAGACCTTGAGTGATATCCTAGTAAGGGCCTTAGAAAGGGATGATACTAGGGTTGACTTAAAAAGACTCTTTGGATGAAGGTAGAGGTATGTTGGTAGTTTCATGCAAGTATAAGTGCTATGTTGTCATCCGATATTACCTTATCTTGTATGATACCTTTTAAAGCTATGAGGTTTAATGTTCCCCGTGTTAGTTGATAGAACCTTTTTTGGTTTTTACCCCGGTTAATGATTTAAGTTAGTAAAGGGTTTATGGAAGATTTCCCTTTTACCTTGTTCCCTAGGGTGAAGGATGTTGAATCCAAAACCCCTTTTTTAGAGTGGGTGCCGGTAGTGAATGAGTTTCCAGATGTTTTTCCTGATAATTTTGCCGGTATACCTCCCAAGAGAGAGAAATAGACTTTTAGTTGGTATGGACCTTAGTCCGAATATACAACTTTTTCTTCCACTCCTCCTTATAGAATAGCTCCAAAGGATTCAAGGAATGGAAAGAACAACTAAGGGGAGTTGCTAAACCATGAAGTATCTCTTTATGGGGTGCCCCGATATTGGTGGTTAGAAAGAATATGGGTCTCTTGAAATTGTGCATTAGTTATCACCTATTGATTAAGATCGCAAATGTGAGCTTGGTCTTTTCTTTGGTTTATCTTGAAAGGAATATTACTTGAGGATTCTAGTAAGGAATTCCCTCCTAAGGAGGGGATGGTGTGCTTAGAAAGCATGACTTGTTGAAATCCTGATATCCTAATCTCTTTCTTCCATTCCTATTCTAGCTTGAGACAAGAGTTCCTAGATGGGCTTATGTTATGTTTTAGGAATCATGTGTGACTTATATATTTTCATGATTTCCTTATGATAAGTATGTTCTTGAGAATTCATGTTTTATGATAAAATGAGTTTTCTTGTCTTATGTTCCTCATGTATACGTGCATTTAGAGTGAATAGCCTATATACTTCATGAGGTGTATGGTTTAATTGCCTAAAAGTGCTTTTAAGAAGAAATTGCATAGTTGGCTTAAGTTGTTATGATAAGCATGATTTGAGTTAGAGAAGGAAATTCCCTCCAATGAAATAAAATATGTTGAGGTAAAGTGGTTCCTCTTGAATCTATGTATTTTGGGAGTTCTGTGTATTGTATGAGTTTTTGCATGATTCTCCTTATGTTGTGCATGACTTGTGAGAATGCATGTTTTAGAGTAAGTGAGTCTTCATGACTTATATGTTCCTCATGTTGAATTGTATTGTATATGATGAGTGCATAGTTTGACTTCATGAGGTAGTTAATGAACATGCTTATGTTGGACCTTGATGGAATGACATGTTTAACTTGTCTTATGTTGGAGAAGGTAGTTCCTCCTATGTTTGTCTAATCGGATAGGTTTTGAGCATGTTCTAATAAGCAGTTGAGAAATTTCTCCTTGAATGGATGTCATTTAAAGGTGGAAACTTGCATATGAGCTCTATGGTAGTATGTTTAGCATGTTATGACTAGGAGAAGGTAGTTCCTCCTTGAACATAACTAAATATGATAATGTCATGCATATGGGTTGATAGATGTAGTTTCTATTTCCTTAGACTGCATTGACCATGTTGTTGTATATGAAGTTTTCCTCCTTTTGTGTGATGCTCATTATGAATGGTGTATCTTTGGGTTCTGCTGCATTTTGATGTTACTTTCTTGTTGGGCTGCTAGTTTTGAGTCTTTGATTCCATAATATGATTTAAGTGTCATTCGGGGACGAATGTTCCCAAGGAGGGGATAATATAACACCCCGTAGAAACTAGTAAGACCTAACGGAAGCTTGACGTAATCTAGTAGGTGAAACTAGAGACTTACATGTGAGTTGAAGTTGTAAACTTTACTAAATAATTTAATATGGCTTTTCAAGTTTAGTTTGAGGAGATTTGAGGTCAAACGTCAAGAAACAACAATAACGTCCGAAAACTAGTCATTTGAACTAGTGAGTTCTAAGGGTCTGGTCGTTGAAGTTTAGAGTGTTGTATGAGGGTGAAAACTTGTAGAAGTGACTCCTATACTTATAACAACATGTTTAGGGGTTAAACATCTGGGTACGACTCCCCAAAGACCACTCGAGGGGTCCTTGAGGAGGACCCAAAAACAGTCCCCCAAAGCTGCCTGGACAGCATGGTTTGATCTCCTTAGTGGTGATCTACAGTGGCAAACCACGCCCAGTAGACCATACCAC
The DNA here is from genome assembly GCA_036250505.1 of Solanum acaule. Lineage (NCBI taxonomy): Eukaryota > Viridiplantae > Streptophyta > Magnoliopsida > Solanales > Solanaceae > Solanum > Solanum acaule. Next base: position 5,600 of record JAJOOR010016617.1, read on the forward strand.
GGTCCGTGGATAGACCTCGTGGTTCCATACTTCAATTTTCTTGGAGCCTGCAGCATTTAGAGCCACAGTCCCAAACCACGGAAGCCAACCACGGCCAGTAGATTGATCTACGGTCCGTGGAAGGCTAGCCATAGATGGGAACTGTTTTGGCAGTTTTTAGTTTAGTTGGGGGTTAGTATTTTAATTAGTTAATTAAGTGGGTGTTAAGGGAGGTAGTTTAGGTGGTTAATTAATGACTTATATAAACTTATAGGACCCTAAACTAATTCAGGAGTTCACTACAAGTCAAGACCCCAAATCAAAAACCCGATTCCATTTCCCTCCCAAAGTCTTCTCTCCAAGAACACCATTGAAGACCAATGAAGAAACCAACCTAGGGGCTTGAATATGGAGCCTTTCTCTTAGGATTTTCGTGGGTGTCTACACCTAAGGTATGGTGGTTTTCATCCATGGGTAGCTATCACCCATGGAGCCCTTTCAAAAGCTTTCAATTCAATTCTAGAAATCTTCAAAAGCTAGTGTTTCAACTCAACCCCATGGATTCCTTTCAAAGTTGTTTTAAAAGATTGATTTACATTTGTTATGGATTATATCACTGATTTAGGATGATTTTAACTTGAATTCCAAAGAATCCATGAGTTTTCCCCAATCCTAGGTATGGCTCTTCTCTACACAAAGAATGTTGTTAGAAGTTGATTAAAATGATTGAATGAGAGTTTTTTATGATGTAATTACATAATCTAAGTATAATTATACATGTATTCTTTATTAACCAATGAATCTAAAATGAAATTGACATGATCTAGGGTTATATCATGAAAGAGGCAAATTGAGGGGTTAGATATGATCTTCTAGGATTGATGAACTTCTTGGTGAATTGCCTTAGATTAGATCACCAAGACATGAATCGATCATGATGAATCTTGTAGACATAAACAAACTTGATTAAGATCATATTGGTTATGTTGTTGGTTTATGATGTTCTTCTATCTAAAGTGCCAAATCTAAGATGATAGACTTGATCTTGACTCTTGGCTTTGAAGGGAAATCTATGAAGGAATGATATGATGAAGTTATATTATATGAATTGTTGATCCAGTTACGGTGGAGGTGTTTACTTATCATGTATTCCTTGTATGAATGAATTGATCCACTTATGGTGGAGGTGCTTACTTGTCAATGTGTTTGTAGTATTGAGAAAAGGTCCCTCTTCCCTACAACCCTAGATACGACTAAGTATGATACAATCTGAATAAGAATGCTATGTTATGATCATGATGGTACTGTTATGATGAATGTATACATTTCTATGGTAATTAATATTAGATATGTTGATTTACATGGTCTAAGATCCTTAAGTGCAATATATGTGAATTGTACATGAGTTGGGATATTATGTACATGTTGTGACGCCCCTTGAAAAGAGAGGTGTCTAGGATGATAATGTTGTTGTTGTTGTGCCATTGTGAGGACAATTATGCACACACACACTCTATGCATAAATATGAATTTAATGTATGTATGGTGTCAATTGAAAGGCTAATTCTCATATGCACCTTTACATTCTATTATGCATGAAATGTACATGACCATCATTTTATGACTATGAATGACATGTGATGAATATGCATGATACGGAAATTCTAAGATAGTATTGTTGTGCTAATGAAAGGTTATTCTCATTAGTACCATGAACATGATGTGAAAGGTTTACTCACATATTAATGATTCTAAGGTTGAAAGGACATTCTCACCTAATGAATCCATGAGCTACCATGAAACCATGATCGAATAAAGTGCTAGGCACTCTTCCATGAACATGTATATATATAAGTAAAGACTTAACAAGACTTTCTAAAGGGAATTAGGCTTAGCACCGAGTGGATATGAAAATGAGAGGGGAGCTTGGGAGTTAGAGTCCGGCCTTCCCAACAATATCTCATGTGATGGAAACCCGTTGGTGTCAGAGTCCGGTTTCTTCTAGAAGCAATCTCCTTATCCCTTAACTATGTGCCCACATAGGTTCTTAGCTAGTGGATCCACCTATAAACTAAACATGTTCATTTCACCCTAGGCAAGTGAAACACCTCTTTTCGATGTGGGGGCAAGACACCGGAATCCATGTAGCTCACATGGTCTATGTCGGTTACGGTCCTATTTCCCTACATGACATGTACAAGTAGAAATACATGAAAAGATCTATAACATGACAAGAACAAGACTATGAACATGAACCATGAATTATGAATATGTATGTGACTACACTTATGACTTCTTGATGGGTTTGCTTCGTATATGTGGTGGTATGGGACTTCATATGTACATTGCACAAGTGAACTTGTAAAGGAGTTATGGGGATGGTTTACTTATGTATGAAGTACATGAATTATGACTATGATGTATGATCTAGGAATATGATGCATGAACTATCACTAATGATTTCTTAAGAGGGCCTACTTTGAGTAAGGGGTAGTATGGGATGCCACTCATATATGATGAGTAGTCTTCAAGAGTAGTCATGGTATGGTTTCATTCCATGATGATGATTTATGAGTTGTTGCATGTCCTATGTAGGTATATAATATGATCTACATTTCTTTGACATGAGTTAAGTGATTATGAATGTCTCCTGATTATGTGTATTCGCTATGCATGAGACTAATGGATTCCAAGTATGAACATGGTGGCCTAGAAGTGATACATAGTGTAGGTAGGACTATGGACCCTATCTATGCATTGCCCAAGTACAACTTAGGGTCAGTTATGTTGTTGTTCTACTATGATGTTATGATCTTGATATTTGACTATGCATCAGCACTATGTTTTATAGTAGATGATATGTGCATTATGACTATGATTGGAGACTATGGTTATGGTGATATTGTTATCTTTGTGCTTGATGAACTATTTGTGAGTTATTTATGACCTATGTTCTCCAACTCCTTCAAGAATGGTGTTCAAATGTGCATAGCATGGCTTCAACTAAAATGTCCCCATTGTGCATGTTTTAAATGTTTTATGCATGGCTACCATACTTAGTACATCCTTGTGCTAACCCATATTTCTATGTTTTCTACATGTAGGGGGTTGGTTCATAGGGATGATATTTAATGGTTCAAGCTTGGAATAGGTGATCCTCCAAGCTAGTTGATTAGTCCTCAAGTTCAGGGACAAACATCTTACTTAGTAGATAGCTTAGTAGTTTCTTTTATTAGTTTCATTGAAGAACTATTTAAGGGTTGTATCCCTATATGTCTAAGTATTCGATTGTATTTGATGGCCAATGAGACAATGTTTAGAATCCTTTCAATTTTATAAAAGTGACTTCAATTGTTGAAGAAAAAGATTTAAATTTTCCTCTTTTATTCTATGACGTATGCAATGATGTATGCTAAAGGCTTGTACTAGACCCCTTTGGGGTCGAGTATGCCGTGTAACTTCTAGGGGTTACTCCCGGGTAGTTACAGAGGATCCCAGAGCATTCACCATCCCTTGCACCATGGCATGCTCCAATTTGCTAACGCTTTATGCGATTTGGGAGCAAGCATCAACTTAATGCCATGTGCAATCTATAAACAACTTCGGTTGGGTGAACCGAAAGCCACCACAATGAGACTCTTGATGGAAGACCGATCCATTAAACATCCCCTGGGGATACTCTATGACATCTTCGTATAGGTTGACCGATTCATTTTTCTAGCTGATTTTGTTATTCTTAATTGTGAAATAAATGCTGAAATTCCCATTATTTTGGGAAGACCATTGAAGTTTCGGGTGAATGAAGATGAAGTGACCTTCAATGTTTGTAAGTCAATGAAACACCCAAGCGATATTCACGTGGTTTCCACTATTGATGTTATTGATGAGGCGTTAGCTAGTGTGAGCCATTTGATGTGTATGAGTGAACCACTTCAAGTTGTGCTTGCTAACTATGATGAATTCAAAATTCAAGGCTATGAAGAGGTTGTAATTGCTCTTTCAGGCTTGGGGGGTGGGGCTACTCAAAGACTCCATTGAAGTTGGACATCGATCTAAAGAATCGAGAAAATCCTCCCGCAAAGCCATCAACAGAGGAACCACCAAATTTAGAATTAAAAGCACTTCTTTCACATCTCCGATATGCCTTTTTGGGGGCAAACAACACCTTACCGGTAATCATTGCTGCTGATTTACTTGAATGGCATATAAAATTGCTCCTTGATGTGTTGAGAAGGCATATTAAAGCTATAGGTTGGAGGATCGCTGACATAGTAGGCATTCCTCTCGGTATTTATACTCACAAAATTCAACTTGATAGTGAGTGTAAACCGAGCGTTCAACATCAGCGGAGATTGAACCCACCAATACAGGAAGTAGTGAACAAGGAGATAATAAAGTGGTTAGATGCAGGTGTGATCTACCCTTTCGCGGATATCGAATGGGTAAGCCCGGTACAATGTGTATCGAAGAAAGGAGGTATCACGGTGGTCCTAAATAAGAAGGGGGAGCTTGTATCTATGAGACCTGTGACCGAATGGAGAGTTTGCATGGATTATCGAAAATTTAATTCGTGAACTGAAAAAGATCACTTTTCCATGCCTTTCATGGATCAAATGCTTGATCGACTCTCAAAGAGAGGTTGGTATTGTTTTTTGGATGGGTATTCCGGTTACAACCAAATCTCCATTTCTCTGGTAGACCAAGAGAAAACCACCTTTACATGCCCTTATGGGACTGTTTCTTTTAAAAGCATGTCATTCGGGTTATGCAATGCTCCGGCAACTTTCCAACGTTGCATGCTATCCATTTTTGTTGACATGGTGGAGGATTCAATTGAGGTATTTATGGATGACTTATCGGTTGTGGGTGACACCTTTGAAGCGTGTTAAGAGAACTTAGGATAAGTTCTCCAAGATGTGTGGAGACAAACTTGGTCCTCAACTGGAAAAAATGTCACTTCATGGTTAAAGAAGGTATAGTACTTGGTCACAAGATGTCGCAAAAGGGGCTGGAGGTTGATAAAGAGAAGATTGAAGTGATTGAGAAATTACCACCACCAATTTCGATAAAGGAGGTTAGTAGTTTCTTGGGACATGTCAGTTTCTACCGGAGGTTCATTAAAGATTGCATATCCTCTAAGCAAACTCTTAGAGAAAGAGGTAAAATTTCACTTTGATGATGCTTGTGTGGTGGCTTTCAGGTGTTTAAAGGAGAAATTGGTATCCACCCCGGTCATCATTAGTCCTGATTGGTCAGAATCTTTCGAAGTAATGTGTGATGCAAGCGAAACAGCATTGGGTGTTGTGCTGGGGCAAAAATGCAAGAAACTATTTCACCCAATTTACTATGCAAGCAAGACTCTAAACAATGCTTAACGTAACTATATTGTTACTGAACAAGAGTTGCTTGCAGTAGTTTATGCGTTTGAGAAATTCTGGGTATACTTGCTACGTACTAAAGTGGTTTTTCACACTGATCATGCTGCACTATGTTACCTAATGTCAAAGAAGGATGCCAAGTAAAGATTGATAAGGTGGCTGCTACTATTGCAAGAATTTGACTTTGAGGTCAAAGATAGGAGAGGTTGTGAAAATCCGGTGGCTAACCATTTATCTAAATTAGAAGGCAAGGAGAATGATGAGCTTGAGATTGACATAAATTATTTGTTTCCCGATGAGCAGGTGTTCACGGTAACTCTCAAACAACCCCCTTGGTGTGCTGATTTTGCAAATCATGTAGTGTATGGTTTATTGCCGGATGACCTGAACTTCTCCCAATAAAAGAGGTTCTTGTTTGATGTTAAGAAGTTCTTTTGGGATGAACCATATTTATTCAGAGAATGTGCTGATCATATCATTAAAAGATATGTTCCGAATGAAAAAGCCATTGAAATTCTCCATGCTTGTCATGCTTCACCAGTTAGAGGTCATCATGGTATTGTACGTACAACGGCTAAGGTTCTAAAAAGTGGGTACTTCAGGCCATCTCTTTACAAAGATGCTCATGAGTTTGTTAAGAAGTGCACTCAATGTCAGTAACAAGGTGGAGTGTCCAAAAGACACGAGTTACCTCTTACGCCCATCTTAGAAGTTGAGCTATTGATGTTTGGGGAATAGATTTAATGGGCCTATTTATGAGTTCGTTTGGAAATAAGTATATTTTGGTGGCTATAGATTATCTTTCCAAATTGGTGGAGGCTGTTGCACTTCCAAACAATAAAGGGAAAAACGTAGTTCAATTTCTGAAACGCTACATCTTTGCGAGATTTGGTACTCCTATAGCTATTATTAATGATGGGGGATCCCACTTTTGCAACAAGTGGTTCTCAGCTGCATTGAACAAGTATGGAGTGAAACAGAAAGTAGCAACTCTGTATCATCCCCAAATAAGTGGCCAGGTCGAAGCGTCAAATCGGGAGATCAAAAGCATTTTGGCCAAGACAGTGAATGCCAACAAAACTGATTGGTCTCGAAAGCTCAATGATGCACTATGGACATATTGTACCACTTATAAAACACCTATCGGGATGTCTTCGTATCAACTAGTTTTTGGTAAATCTTGCCATTTACCAGTTGAATTGGTAAACAAAGTGTTGTGGGCATTGAAAGCTTTAAATCTGGACTGGACAAAGACCTCAAAGAAGAAAGTAAAGCAGTTAAATGAGTTGGACGAATTCAGATTCAAAGGTTATGAAAGCTTAGCCATTTACAAAGAAAAGATGAATAAATAGCATGATGCTAAAATCCTTAACAGGGAATTTAGAGTGGGAGACTAGGTGTTACTATACAACTCTCAACTTAGACTCTTTCCAGTTAAGCTAAAGTCCAAATGGTCGGGACCCTTTAGATTGACGCGAGTGTTCATAAATGGTGCCATCAAGGTTGAAGGACCTGCATTTAAGGTGAATGGGCAACGCTTGAAACTATACTTTGGCGAGTGCCAAGAGATCTCTCTGATTGAGGTGGTGTACTTGGAAAATGCTTGAGAGCATTTCCACGTCATGCTGCGACGTTAAATGAGGCGCTTCTTGGGAGGCAACCCAAGTATTAATGTTCTAAATAATGTGTATGTTGATTTTGCAGGCAAAGGATAACATGAGAGAGAAAGATATATCGACGAATCGCCGAAGCCGTTCGGCGAGTACGACCTAGTCCGCCTTATAGATAGCAAAGAAGGGGTTGAGATTCTAGAATATTCAGCGAGAGACCTGTATCACTCAGCAAATCACTGATGTGCTCAGGTGACCCAAGTTTTCTCGCCCTTTCTACTTTAGCGCTGGAAACGTAACTCTGTCACCATTCGGCGATGTTCCAAGTTCAGTATGCGAGTCACCGAGCTATTTGATGACCTTCTACATCTCCGTTGCTTTTCCTATTCTGAGGGTGTCACACACTGGAATAAAGGGCGAGATACCACTCCATGGGCGCATCGCCGAATCATTATGCGACTGGTTTATTTTCTCGCCGACTGGGCATTTAGTGAAGATTCGTTGTTACCTCGCTCTGCATGTTTACATACTAGAATTTTATCTTTAATTGTTGGTTTTCCTTCATTGTCATAATTTTTCTTTTTGTGGTAGTGTCCATTCTCTAATCTCATTGGGGACAATGTTGAATGCTTTCGGTGGGGGTAGGACTTTGTCAGTAAATTCGTTTGTGTTCTTGGACCTTCTGGATTGCGTTTAATTGCACTTGTTCTCTTGCAAATTTGAGTATCGGTTTTGATCAAGACCGATGACTTGAATAGTGCTCATTATTGAACAAAAATGATAGTGAGGCTACAATGAGGCCAAATGAAGTTGCATAGACAATATGTGAACCATTTGTATCTCGTTGTGACTAGCCAAGTATCAAATTGAGTGTCTTGCAATGAATATTGCACACTAGCAAAAGTGTGGAGTCTTGTTTGACATCGGTGTCAATGTCTTTTGTGTGATGAGCTTACCATGAACCATGTGTGATGACTCCTAGAATTTGCCTTGTTGGTCCAGTTAACTATGTGATGCAATCTCTTGAGATGATCTTAGGCAACTTCGAAGAGTGTGAAACAATTTGATGTTCTATCTCTTTTTGTGGCCTACCTTGTGAGTGTGTGAATCTCGCTTGAACACCCTTTTGAGCCTTAACCTTTTCTTGGAAGAAACTTGATTAAACTGTGACCTTTCTTTATCCATTACCCATAATCCTCATGATGCATGGCTTGTTTGAATAGCCAACTTAGGCCAAAAGCCTAAGTTAGGGGTGTGGTGAAAAGAGAAGGTAAATCAAGAAATACAAAGAAGTCCCTTTGACCCATGATTTTTAGAAAAAGAATGAAAAGATGTGGTGCAAAGAAAATGGGGTGTCCGGTATTCCATGGAAAGTAAATAATGGGGTGACTTTTGAGCATGAATGAGAATGATGAAGGAAAGGAAAGGAAATAAAGTGTTGTTCATATCACATTTCATGAGGATTAAAGACATAAAGCCTAAATGAACATACCTTTGCACTCAACCCCGTTACAAGCCTTGAAAAGACCTTTTTGAGCTTGAGTGAGATGAAACAATTATTGGTTGGAAAATACGGGCAAACCTATAGGTGACATCATGTAGTGTGTTCATCTTTCTGAGTGTGAGCGTTGCATTTGATTTCGGAACTTTAAATTGTTGAACCATTGTGTGTGAATATGGAATCATTCTTTGTGTGAGGGAATTTGAGTACCTTTGTTGAGCTTGAACTTGCATTTGAAGCAAGTATTGTGAGCTTGAGAGTCTTTGATAATGGTGAGTCGCTACTTGATTCTTTGAGTGCACAATTGATCTTTGCATGAGTAAGTTGAGTCTATTTGTGTGCATTAATGATTAAGTCTTATGTAGCACTATTTGAGACACCATTTTGAACTATCGAACTTGATTTTTACGTGAGGACAAGCAAAAGTTTAAGTTGGGGGTGTTGATGAGCCCACGATTTGGACTCATTTAAGGCTTTATGTGGATAGATTTAGTGTCTTCAAATGTTTATTTTGTCCCAATAACTGATGTAAAATTCCTGATTTTTAGGTATTTGGATTTGGGAACGAAGCATGGACACTAATGTGCAAAAAAGGAACAAAGTGAGCTAAAGGAATGAAGAAATGAAGGCCTGGTGATCGCCGATGTCACTCGGCGAATCGCCAAGTTGCCATGATACCGCCTAATGTTACAGAACACTGGAGCTAAATTGGGGGTAACTTCGGCGAACAGAAATTCCATTCAATGTGTCACCGATCGATTCGGCGAGGGATGACCAGGTCGCCAAAAATGCTGATGGAGATTCAAACACGTGTTGATGGGTGTGATCGACGGAAAAAGGGCGATTCGTGAAATCATTTAGCGATCCCGATCTGGATCACCTAAAGTTACAATAGCTGGACCAAGAAGAAGTGAAACATGAAAGCGAGATGAAGGACAATCGGTGAGTCGCCGAACAGTCGGCGAAGCCCGACTTATCTCGCTGATTGGTTTTAAACAGTCAAACATCAGACTTATTTAAATTGATTTTTGCTAGAGAGAGAGGGTATTCAGAAACGTGAGGAACAAAACATTAAGAGAAGGAACACTGCTAGAAATGGTTTTCTAGAGATTTCAACAAGACTTTTATGAAGATTTTGTAATAGAGGTGATTTCTAGTTATTTCTAGATATAAACTTTCATCTATAACTAGATGTGGAAGACAAGTTGGATACTGATTTTCTTCTTTTTACTATGACTAGCTAAAACCCTCTTCTTGGGGTTTTGACCAAGTGACCAATTGTTGAGTTTTACTAAGTGGGTGTCATTGATTTGCAATTAATGGGGTTAATTTGAAGTGGGTCTGATTCGTTACTGTGTTTTAAGGGTATCTTGCATGATAAGTGCATCAAGTTTAGTGTTTTATGCTTGCTCGAGAGAGAAGTGCAGAGCCAAAGTCGCAAATTCAGCATCCTTAGTAGTGGGTCTCCATGATTTCAACTTGACAGAGTGAATCATGGAATCTATCCTCTGTATCTATCCTGAGATAGTAGATTTGATGAGGACATGGACTGGGCATCTTCTGTTTAGTGTTGAAGTTCGAGAGAATTCGACAAAGATAAGGTAATTGTTCGAGAGAAAATTACTTTACATATAGTCTTACCTACTCGCAACAGTTTATCCCATTATGAGCATCAATGTTCATCGACTAAGTTGAATTCAATGATAGGTTGGTCAATTCCCCAAGTGTTACCCCAATATTTGATTGTCCTGAGTTAAGTGTTGAATTAGATTGATAACTCCAACCTAAAATCTGAAGTTTAAACAGAAAAGGTGTAGTAAGAATTTAATTGAAGGGGTTGTTTCTAAACTTCTATAATTGAATTCAAAGGAAAAGCTACTCTCTGTGGGATCGACCCCAACTCATTCAGTTGGGTTATTATACTGACTAGCGATCGTTGACACTTAGAATTGAATGAACTGTCGTTGATACATTAATCATATGACGCTGAGAGGAAGAAGGATCAGGTGGACACTTCTCTGGTTGTCGATGTAGAGTCCATAGAGGCCAACATTACTCAGTCTACTTCGATAGTTGAGCCAATAGGTATACCTAGCTCCTCCATCTCTACTACACCTGCTCTTGCTACTGCTTCCCATCCCTCCTTGATGCAGGTCATGATCTACAAAGTGGGAAACCTTGCCTATTCGACTGATATGCGGGTTTCCTGGGTCGAAGAAGCTGTCCCGATGATGATTGAGCAGGCTATATTCATCGCACTTGCTCCCATTCAGGAGGATTTGATGGGGCTGCAAGAGATGATCACAGCCCAAGGGTTAGCATTGAATGCCCTCATCACTCGGGTTAAGGCAAGTGAGACGGCAAACCATAGCGCTGTAGATGTTACATCCTTAAAGGCTAATATTACATGTCTGTGTCGAGATGTGGATGAGTAAAAATCCCCTCATATATCGATGTTGTGGGGCAGTTTAGATATCCCCGAGGACCCTATTTTTGAGATGCCGATAGTTCCAGCTGCTTCTCAAATCCCTCCGACTAATGTGACCGAAGATGTTGCTGCAGTTGATGAAGATGGGGAGTCTGACATGCCCAAGCTGGATGAGGAGGAGTTAGGGACTCATGAAGAGGTAGTCTATGAGGATCTAAAGGATCTAGAGGACTTAGAGGGTGATTTTCTATGGGTAGCCATGGAGGCTTCACTTCATAGCATGTCGATTATTAGTTCCAGAGGGTGTAAGCCCACCAAAGAGATTGTTGCGCCACCATCCATAGCTAGAGATAAGCAGGGTACTGATGCCTAGGTTGAGGCCTGTAACACTCCGAATTTGAAAGAGTAAAGCTTAGGAAAAATTAAAAACTCCCAGGTTCCATCCACGAGGGCTAACCACGGCATGTGATGTGGGCCACGGTCCATAGAAGGGTCCATGGATTGGTCCCTCAGAAGTTCTCCAGGGCAGAACCACGATTGGAGATTGGCCAAAAGTCTGTAGATTGGCCGAAAGTCTCTAACCACCATAATATGCTTTAGATATGCATTTTGAGAGTGAATTGCGTATGAGCTCCATGATATTGTGTTGAGCATGATTTTAATTTGGAGAAGGAAGTTCCTCCTTGAACATAAGTAATTTTGAGAATTCATGCATATTGGGTTGTTATATGTAGTTCCTACTCCCTTATGATGCATTGAGTATGTTTAGTTGGAGTTGATGTTTCCTCCTTGATTTGTGAATTGCATGCATGATGGGCTGTTAGAGTTAGTTTCACCTCTCTTGTGATGGTTTGAGAGCGTCCTATCTTTGAGTCAATAGTTCCTTCTTGGTTGTATGCATTGCATTGTAGGTTGGGTTGTTTGTTCCTTTCCTACTCTTTTAGAACCTATTTGAATCTCATTCGATGATGAATGGTCCCAAGGTAGAGATATTGTAACACCCTGAATTGGAAAGAGGAAAGCCTAGCAAAAATTCAGAACTCCCAGGTGCCATCCACAAGGTCCAACCATAGCTAGTGGGCTGGGCCACGGACCGTAGGTGGGTCCATGGATGGGTACCTCAGAAGTTCTCCAGGACAGAACCACGAGTGGACCTATGGACGTAGTTAGGTCCATAGTCTATGGTCCAGGGGTCTGTAGATTGGCCAAAAGTCTCTGATCACCATCCACGGTCCACTAGGATGAACCGTAGGTCAGACAATGGTCCACCGACTAGGTCTGTGGTTGGTGAGTCGGTGGACAATTGACAGTTAGTTCAGGGGTAGTTGGGTCTTATCCTAATTAATTAGTTCCTATACTAAGTCTTTATGTCTATGGTTAGACTCCTATATAAGCTTTTTCAACCCCTAAATTAACCCATTTACTTCATTATTCCGAATTCCTAAAAGGAAAGCAAATTCCTCTCCAAATATTTTCTCTCTAGAAACTTGAATAAGAAAAAGGATTCCCCTATGGTTTCAAGCTAAGGTTCCAATTCCTCCATTGAAGGCTTGCAATTGGAGTCAAGGTATGATAGTTTTCATCCATGGAGTTCCCAAATTTCTCTATTTCAAATGGTAAAATTCCCCAATTGAGTTAGGGTTTTCTTCAATTAGCATGAGTTCCTTTCATTATTGATTTAAATGATTGAATTATTATCTATTATGCATGAATTGATGATACATGATGATTTTATGATGATTACCTCATGAACCCATCTATTTCGCATGTTATGAATCATATGATGTGTGATTTTGATCTTCAAGGAAGAGTTTTATGAAATTAGGCATGTATTTCAAGCTTTACTTGTATTTATGATGAAATCCATATATAAATCATGTTTTCTAAGAGTTTATGATTGAAATTGGGTTTTGACCTCAAGAGGTAAATTATGGACTTATGCATTGTTTATGAAATCTATGCAAATGTTTTAAGGGTGCTTTGAGAGTAAAGTACCAATGATGATGTTGTGTTGTGAAAGGATATTCTCACTAAAACACATAATAGCATGATGTGAAAGGTTTTCTCACATAGAAAGGATTTTTAGTTTGAAAGGCTTTCTCACCTAATTGAATCAAAGACAATGAGCTATCTGAATGAAACTAGCTTGTATTGGTTGTCCAAGGGCACCTTTTCATGAGTAATGAAGTCAAGTAAGAAATGACTATTCTGTGGGAATTTATGCTTAGCACCAAGTGGATATTGATAGTGAGATGGAAGTTTTCCTATAATAGAGGTCGGGTATCCAAAGCAATCTCATGAAATGGAAGCTCTGCCATAGAAGAGGACATGTTTCTAGTCGCAATCTCCTTATCCCATAACTATTTTCGCCCATAGGTTGATTAGCTAGTGGATCCATTTAAGCTAGAAGTTCAAGGTTCTACCTTCGGCAAGTAGCACACCCATTTTTTGTGTGGGGTAGACAACATATTCCATGTTATAGCTCACATGGTCTCAATGTTGTTAAGGCTAATTCCCCATAAGTAAGAATGAACTAAGGTTACTCTAAGAAGTACCGCATATGAGTTCAAAGCTTTTAAAGATGAAGTTAGCTTGCATTAACCATGATTTATGACTTATGTTTTTATAACTCTTTCATATTATGTTTTAGCTTGGTCAATAGCATGTCATGAAATGAAATTTCCTTTTTAGCATGATTTAAATTTTTTGTGCATGGTTATAATACTTGATACATTGTTTTGTACTAACGCATACTCTTGCTTACATTTTTCCCAAATGTAGGGTTTGATATTCAGGGTGTTTAGTTTCGTGGCTAGTTTGTAATTTCATTGATTCTCGAGCTTTGGTGAGTCCTAATGCTTCGAGGACAGACTCTTATTGTTTAGTTTCTTTCATGTATTTCTCTTTTGGACATGATGTATGGGTAAGACCCAATTTCATTCTATTGTATTATATGGCTATGATGAGACAAGTGTTTAGACTTCTGCTTTTCATTTTATAAAATGTTTTGGACTTGAACTGTTTTACTCTTCTTGTTCTATTTCTTATGTTATTAGAGCCAACTGGCTTGTATGGAGTCCTTTTTGTTTCTATACGACATGTTACATCTAGGGGGTACCCCTTGGTCGTATCAAGGCCACTCCACAAACCCAAACCTCACCTCAGGCTTAGCTTGATAGAGTCATTTTTTCTCTCCCTCCATTTTATGCATTGTTGATACTTTTAGTTTCTATTGTACATTGAGGACACTTTTTAGTTTGTTTTGTGGGGTGAAGGTATCTGATGCTTATCGTGACCAACGACACTAACCTACAGTATGAGTGTCTACGATCGTCGATAGTATAATAACCCAACTAAAGGTTGGGGTCGTGTCCTAAGATGGTGGTTTTGAGAATTTATAGAAAAATAAAATTTAACTCTAACTAGTCGTAGCTAAAGAAATTAACGATTAAAAACATAGTAAATTAAAGGGGGCGACACAAAAGTGTCAAATATCGATTTGGAGGTTTTGTCACAATTAGTAAAAACAACAAAAATAACAAGAAAATCAAGTATGGGTAAAAATTCTTGGGGTGTGACCGCAATACAAATTGAGATAAGTAGTTGGGTACATGCTTTTGAATGGAAATTTGTAAGATAATAGTAACTAGGCTAAGCTTTAAATGAAAATAAGTTCCCTCTCGGGCAACTTACCCCATTTCAAATGCGTTCCTCTTGGACACCCATTTGCCGTATGAATACCAGCCTACGCCTTACCCCACTCACTCTCTCGAGCTGAGTGTTAGGGTATGGGACTAGGGCTCACCCTCTCGGGGTGAACTTAATGTCGACCAACTCCTTAGGCCATCAGTCTAGTGGTCTTGGTTTCGCGACCTCCCTCTCGAGCAAGCCAAAAACACATGGGTGGTTTTGTATTTACAAATACAAACCCTTTAGGTTAAACCACAACCACTAGGTGAAATCACCATTAAACTACATCTAACCTATCAGCAAGCAAGACCCAACAATTATATCAACACAAATTTGCTAAATCACACCCCAAGAATGGGGCTTTTTAGCCACACATCAAGAAATAACAAAATACACCTAAAATGATACTAAAATCAAATGGGTATAAGAAATTAAACCTTGATTTAAGCAAAGGAAGAAAAATGGAGAAGACCCACTTCTAACTTGGTGAAGATGAAATCCTTCTTTCTTCAAGTCTCCCAAAAACCCTCTCCAAACTTGAGAGAAAAATATCCAAAAAAGTACTATTCTATTCTGAAAATAATAATAATCGTTCAGAACTCATAAAATTAATAACAAGTTTAGTATTTATAGACTTCAGAAAATAGCGCTGGCGGATCTTTCGGCGAAGTTAGTCGATGCCGCCGAATGACTCAGCAACTCGCCCTTCTTCTGTTTCATCGTTGTTTCATGCTTGCCTTCAGCATCTTCACATTCTGGACCATTGGGTGGTATAGAACTGCTTCACGGAACTATTCGGCGAAGCGCCGACTACTCCTTTCATCGCCTTTTTGATCCTCTTCCTTTACGGCTTCGCATACTGGAACAAAGGGCGGAGTCTGTCCTTTCGGTGAATCGCCAAAGGTTCTTGGCGATGCTCATGCTTCACCTTCTTCGTTCTTTTCAGCTTGTTAGTTCCTTTTTTGCGCCAAGTGTCCATGCTTCCACTATAACTTCAAATACCTGAAACTTAAGAACTTTCATCCGATATTGAGACAAAATAAACATTTGAGGACACTATTTCTATCAAAATAAAGCCCTAAATGAGTCCAATTTGTGGACTCATCAGTATCTAGATACCTATCCTCTTGGTTGTATTTTGTTTTTATTTCATTCTTTGGGATATTTTGTTGTTTTTGTTTGAAACTTCTCCCTGATTACTTTAATAGTGAATGCTGGCTTTGAATCATTAGTCTTTCTCTTGATTTTCTTATTGTGATGTGATTGTTGTTCTCCTATACATTTGAGCGTCGGTTGCGATTAATACCGATGACTTGAATAGTGCTCTTGATGAACGATATGTTTGTGCGAGTCCAACGAGACAACTTGAGTTGCATAAATATTGAGTGAACTCTTAACATCTCATTCTGACTAGTCAGACTTTTAAGGTGAGTCCTGCGATGACCGCTGCATGCGAGCTAAACTTGTAGAGTTGTAACTGATGATTGTATTGAATGCCTTGTGTGGTGAGGTTTACTTGAAAGTGTGCATGATGATCCATATAACTTGCCCCGTTGGTCCAATTGAGTAGCTTTGGTGAATGAAGGAAATGAACTTAGGCATGAATTCTTGAGAGTGAACCTAATTGCTATACTTTTGTATGACCACCTTGTGAGTGTGTGAACATAACTTGGCACTATTTGAGCCTAACCTTTTCTTTGGATGAAATATGAACACAAATGTTCAAACCGGTTGTTGCCATGTCTTTCCTACCTAAAATGTTTGTGAACCATTGGTTTGTTTGAATAACCAATTTAGGCTAAAAGCCTAAGTTGGGGGTGTGGTAAGAATGAGAAAAGAAATCGAGCAAGAAGTTCGTGAAATTCATCCTTGAAGGCATGTGTGGAAAATGATGGAACCCCTCCATATAAAAAAGAAAAGAAGAAAGAAAGTAAAGAAATGATAAATTTGTATTCATTGTGCAATGTATTGGAAATAAAAGGGGTGTCTAATGAGCTAGAACAAATATTTTGTGTGCTATGAATAGGCCAGGGATGAATTTTGAAGATGAAAAGAATGAAGCAAAAGGAAAAGAAGTGAAATTTAAGCCGTGTTTCATCAAGGTAGAAGTCACTAAGCCAAAATGATCATACCCTTACCCTCAACCTAATTACAAGCCTTGAAAGACCTTTTTGATCTTGCATGAGCCGAGTGATATGTTGGTTGGAAAGTACGGGCTAGCCTATGGGTAAAATTGTACATGTTTTTCATTGGGAGTGTGAGAGTTGATTTCGATTCCTTAATTGTAATCCTTGATTGGCTTTTTGAGAGTATGGAATAATTCTTGATGAGAGGGCATTTGAATACTCGTTTTGGGCATGATTGCATTTGAAGTGAGCATTGTGAGCTTGAACATCTATTTGATGATGGTGAGTCATAGCTTGAACTCAGCTTTCCAAATCTTCCAGAACTATTAGATGTAGGAGTCAACCCAAAAGGTGAGAAGACAGGCATTTCGGCAGATCACTGGGTCGTTCGGCGATCCTGACTAATGTCACCGATTGAACTTCTTGCTGAGATTTTGGGCAACTTTTGGAAACATATAAATTTATTTTTTGAAAAGAGAAAAGTAGTTGACAGAGAATGTATTACCTAGTTTTTAGAGATTTTAACATTTTTTTACATTATTGAATACTCTTGGAGAGGATTTGAGGTTTTAAGATTCTAGCATTATTTTTGGCATTGAGCATTGCAGATTGTTAACAATTCGGATGGATAATCCATTTCGTAACGATTTCTTGTCTTTAGCTATGTTTGGCTAAAACCCCTTCCCTTAGGGGTGTGATTATGTAATAGAATACATAAATTAGCTTATGGTATGTTTAATTGCTGAATTTAATGGTTTTTCAAATGGGTTCAATTCTTTATTCAGTTTTCATTAATGAACTGAAGTTGCAAATTCAGTTCTAGCTTAACTCTCTATGCTTGCTTGAGAAAGAGGTTTAGAGTAGAATGAATGATTTATAGTTGTATTGGCTGGCATTATTACAACCCAGCTTAAGAAAGTGGGTTTAATAAAGGAATTGGGTTGCTTTGTATTGGTAAGCTTGTCAAGGTTCGGAAGAACTTGCCTGAAACATGATAGTTGATTAACAAATGGCTATATTAATTACAATCTATCCTACCCGTTGAGATTCAACAACTTAAAGCATTTAACAATTACCCATTAAGCGAAATTAGTATTTGATTGCTCACACTCCTAAGGTCCTCTCCCTAATTTTTAAAATCTCATGTTAATTGTTTTTTATAGCAATTGATTACTAAATCCCCCCTTTTGATATTGATAATTGGAACTCTTTATTTATTTTTTGTTGCGTAGCCTTTTTCTTTTAGAAAAGATTAGAATACTTCTTTACTCTGTATTTGAATTTTTTATCGTATCACTCCCTGTGGGATCGACCCCTACTCATCGTTGGGTTTATACTTGTTAGCGACCGCCTACAGTTTGAATCGCTAGAAGTGCAGTTGAGCGTTATCACTCTCCTACACTACCACCAGTAGAAGATCTATACCTCTCCATCCGCTAAGAGAACATGCCACACTCAGTACTGGTGAAAGTAATCACTCATGATAAGAAAGAATAAACAAAAAGAATGTTTCCTAATAGTCTTCAAATCATCTCGAAGATAAGTACAAAGTCGTCATACTGATCCTCGAGGCTCTACTTTGACTTTGTTTTAATACAAGTGCGACCTATGAACTTGGGCTCTAATACCATCTGTCATGACCAAAAAATTCACCTGCTGAAACTCGTCATATCCCACTAAGACAACTCATCCTAAAGCATAAATAATAACAATAAATGCGGAAATAAACAATAATAAAGGTCTAACACCATATAATAATGTTGGAAATCATAATTAACTTTTAAAAAAAGAAAACATGACTGTCACGTGTACAAGCATCTAATGAATTACAATAGAAATGAATAAAAATACAAGTCTCAATGTCATTTTTTCTAGAGTAGAAAAAGTACATACATAAGAAACAAGAGGGGATGCTGTCATGACCCGAGCCTACACCCCGGACGTGACACGACATACAAGACTCCGAAGAGCCTCATACAAGCCTCATAGCATTCATAACATTAGACATAAGAAAAATGGTGCAGAATTTAAAACTTTTAACCATACAATCGAACTCTTTATTTAAAAGCAAGCGGAAGTCTATTTTTCTCATTTAGCCATCTACTACAATAGTGGAATCTATAATAGGGTCACAGCCCTTCAACGTAGTTTGAAACATAAAGTGACAATAAAGGAAACTACTAAAGACTCATATGTCCTCGAATCTTGAGGACTCACCACTAGCTTTGGAGAATAGTCAATCCAAGCTTAGTCAAGAAGGAAGGTCACCTTAAGAACTGGAACCTACATTCATTTGAAAAATGTAGAAAATATGGATTAGTACAAGAATGCACTAAGTATGATAGCCATGCAAAAACCATGCTTAAAAAGGACATTTGAGTTCAAACTAAGCATTTGGCAAGTTTGAGAGTCATCATGTACTTTTAGTGTTAACACAAGTAACAAGCATAATCATCATATAAATCATTATAACATACTAGAACAATCATCTTAGGCAACCCTAAATTATACTTATGCAATGTATGAATGGTATCCCATAATACCATTTATACTAAGTACCCCTTTGAGAGCACCATAGAAAAGGAACATTCATATTCAATAAGTCATGACAAGGAAAGCAACTCATAATAACAATCCAAGTTAAGCATTCATTATCACATTAAGCCTTTTGTTCAACATTCTCATTAGCATCATCATGAGCACATTCATTTCATTAGACATTATGACATTCGAGTAATACACCATAGTCACTCTCAAAGCCTACTCGTGCAATGCATGGATGGAATCCCATAGTACCACCCACACTTCATAGAACCTCTTGAGTAACCATAGAACATAACTCACATGATAAGAATAAGCCCTAACCAATATAAACCATGTGAGTAAACCATAGAATCCGGTGTCATGTCCCACACCGGAAAGAGTTTGTCTACTTGCCTAAGGTAGAACCGATAATTTAGCTTAGGTGGATCCACTAGCTATAACCTATGAGGGCACATAGTTATGGGATAACGAAGGTGTTCATAGAAACCCGGCCTAACGTGGGGAGACCTTCCACCTTACAATATCCACTTGGTGCTAAGCATTACATTCCCATAGAGTAGTTCATTCTTATTTAACATTATTACACATGAGAGGAATGTCATCGGTCTATCAACTCAAGGTACATTATTACTCACAAGAAAGGAATGCCATTGACCTATCGATTCAAGGTACATTATTAGGATAGCTCATTGAATCCTCATGAAAGGTCACAGATTTAACTCCTTCTGTCTATATATATATTGAAGGTTCTT
This sequence comes from Solanum acaule, assembly GCA_036250505.1. Classification (NCBI taxonomy): domain Eukaryota; kingdom Viridiplantae; phylum Streptophyta; class Magnoliopsida; order Solanales; family Solanaceae; genus Solanum; species Solanum acaule. Next base: position 25,608 of record JAJOOR010016617.1, read on the forward strand.
ATGATCTGTGAAGATGTCAACATGAACGCCATACATAGAGTGTCTCTAGATCTTTAATGCATCCACAACTGCAACCAACTCTAAATCGTGGGTCGGATAGTTCTTCTCATGCTTCCTCAACTGCCTTGAAGCATATGCGATAACCTTACCATGTTGCATTAGAACACATCCCAACCTAACACCAAAGCATCGCAGTAAACCGCATAGCCCTCTGAACCTATTGGAAATGCTAGAATTGGTGTTGATGTCAACCTATCCTTCAGCTCCAAGAAACTATGCTTGCAAGCTTCAGTCCACTGAAACTTAACTACTTTCTGAGTCAGCTTCGTTAATGGTGCTGAAATTGAAGAAAACTCTTCTACAAACCTTATGTAGTACCCAGCTAACCCTAAGAAACTACGAACCTCAGACAGAGTCATAGGTCTGGGCCAAGTCTTTACGGCCTCAATCTTCTGTGTATCAACCGCAACGCCTGCATCTGATACAGTATGGGCTAGGAAAGCCACAGAGCTCAACCAGAACTCACACTTAGAGAACTTTGCGTAAAGTTCCTGCTCTCGAAGAACTTGAAGGACTGCTCGCAAATGATCTGCATGCTCAACTTTTGAATGCGAATAGACCAAAATATCATCAATAAATACAATCACAAACATATCTAGATAAGGCATGAATATATTGTTCATCAGGTCCATAAACACTGCCGGGGCATTGGTCAATCTAAAAGACATAACCTAAAACTCAAAATGCCCATATCTAATTTTGAAAGCTGTCTTTGGAATATCTTTCTCCCGAACTCGTACCTGATGGTACCCTGATCTCAAATCAATCTTCGAGAAGTACTTAGCACCTTGTAGTTGATCAAACAAGTCATCGATCCTCGGAAGGGGATACCTATTCTTTATAGTAGCCCTGTTCAGCTATCGATAATCGATACACATCCTCAGCGAGCCATCCTTTTTACTCACAAAAAATACTGGTGCACCCCATGGTGAAGCACTAGGCCTGATAAAGCCTTTATCAAGCAAATCTTTCAGTTGATCCTTCAACTTCTTTAGCTCAGTAGGAGCCATTCTATAAGGAGGGATAGATATGGGTTTTGTACCTGGTAGCATATCGATAGCAAAATCAATTTCTCGTTCTGGAGGGATACCAGGAAGTTCATCTGGAAATACATCTAGAAACTCATTAAATATCGGAATAGAATGAAGAGTCAGTGGTTCTGCATCTATATTATGAACGCGGACAAGATGATAAATACAACCGTTAGTAATCATCCTCCTCGCCTTAAGATAGGAAATAAACCTACCTTTCGGCGTTGATGTATCGCCTTTCCATTCCAGAACTGTCTCTCCTGGAAAGTGGAATCTAACAATTTTCATCTGGCACTCAACATTAACATAACAAGACGCTAACCAGTCCATACCCATAATGACGTCAAAATCAACCATCTCTAATTCTACCAGGTCTACAGAGGTCTGACGGTCGATAATTTCTACTGTGCAACCTCGATAGACTCTCCTTGCAATAATAGACTCACCAACTGGTGTAGATAAAATAAAGGGTCGATCTAATGACTTTGCTACTATACAAAACTTTCCTGCTATAAATGGAGTAGCATAAGATAGAGTAGATCCAGGATCTATCAAAGCATAAACACAATGGGAGCAAACAATCAATGTACCTATCACAACATCTAGTGATAACTTTCAGTCCTGTCGGCCAGCTAGTGAATATGTACGGTTCAGGCCACTACCAGAACTATATGCTTCCTCTCTGCCTCCGCCTCTACCTCTACTTGCTGAAGTCTTGGGTTTACGTCCTATAGACTATGCTGATGAGGAGGAACCTACTACTGAACTGGTGGACTGACCTATACTACCCTGACCTATGGTCGGGCAGTTTCTCCACCCGTTCCCCTTTGTCCACAAGAATAACAACCTATGGAACCCTGTCTGCACCTCCTAAAATGTATCCTACTATAAGTAGTGCAATGCGGTGGTGCTGTCCTAGCCTGGCCTGAACCCCTCTGCTGCTGAGAGCCTGATGCTCGTGAACCCTCACCTTGTCCTGACTGGCCCTGACGATCAAATCTACTACCCTGAAACTATTTTGGTGGAGGTCTAGGCGGCCTACTAGAAATCGAGGTCTGGGACCACCCTAAAAATCTCCCGGTGAACCAGCGGGCCTAGCCCTCTTCTGTCTCTCTCTCTCGACCCTCTCACGCGTATACTGTAGTTGTTGGTGATCCTCTATGCCCTGTGCAAAGGCCTGAATCTGCAAGATATCCACATTATCATTTAGTGCAGCGGTAGAACAAGACTTGATATAGTCTGAGTCAAGCCCTCCCACAAATCTACGCACCCTGTCATGCATCGTATCAACAAATGCTGGTGCATATCTAGCCAATGAATCAAATCTCAGCCCGTACTCTCGGACACTCATGCCACTTTGTCGGAGGTTCAAAAACTGGTCCACCCGGCTATCCCTGATCTCTCGAGGCAAATAGTGATCTATGAAAGCTTCTGTATAGCTATCCCAAGTGGGTAGAGATGTATCATTTCCCCTAGATCTCTCCCAACTTTCATACCACAATACTGCAATATCACGCAATCGAAATGTTGATAGCTCAACTAACTCAGTCGCTGAGGCATGCATGAATCGGAAGATCCTATGAAGCTGATCAACAAAGTGTTGAGGGTCCTCTCTACGATCTGTCCATGTAAACTGTGGAGGATTCAAGGTAAGAAATTCATGAACTCTTGAACTTTCGAGCCTTTTAGAAGGTCCGACAACATCTGGCGTAACTGGATGGCACAGTGCAGCTACCAACTGTGCTAACATACATACTGCACTCTTGAAATCCTGGTCAGATGGAATAGTAGGAACTAGAGGTGGTACTGCTAGTGGAGCCGGGGGTTCTATAGCCCTTGGAGGATCCTGAAGCGATGAAGAAGCTATAGGGGGCTGAGAAGATGTCCCCCCCGGGTCTCACAATGGGTTGTCTCCACCTGTGGTACCTTGCCAGTACCCTCGTCTGCAGTTGTATCTAGTCCCTGGCTAGTTGTGGTCTGTCTGGTGTCAGCCATCTCTATCTGCATAAAATATCAATTATAAGCCAGAAACCTCAACCTTTAAGACACCGTTCTATAGCACGAGGTGAGAAAAATAAGGATAGTCATTCTAACATGTCTGGTAGCTTCTTGTTTATCGAATGTGGTGCACAACACATTTATAAACAAGACTCTACTAGACACGGCTTGTAGACTCCCTAGTATACGACGTTGTTTTGATACCAAGTTTGTCACCCTAGATTCAAGGGGCGCAACTAGATCCTAATGCCAAAACTCAGGCTCGAGCAGACCCAGCTGAACCATTTGCTACTAGCGCGTGGCAGCCACACGCAGTCAAGAAATCCAACAAGTATATCTTGGCTTAAAATTAAGCCCTCGAATGGCAAGGCCCCTGTAAATAGATCTATAAAAGAAATAGCTACTCCCAAGAGTTGATATAAAGAAATAGCCAACTAGCAGAAAAGTCCTAATTGGGCCGTCGAGGCCACCATGATCTCTATACCGAAACTGAAAGCAGGTATATCAAGACAATGCATCACACAACTAACAAGCTTCAACAAACAAACAAACTAGGCCAGCATGGCCATAACGTATCTATAAGCCCCACACACTACTCTGCAAGCCTTTAAGAGTAGTAAAGATTGGCAGGACAGGGCCCCAGCCTACCCATGAAAATATATACAACAAAAGCTAACAAACCACCCAACTCTGGCAGCTTCGGAGGAAAGGGGCTAGCCAACCGGATAGAAGTCAATCCTGCAGCTGAAGAGGTCTACTGGGTCGTCTGTCGGGACCTGCATGGATGAATGCAGCTCCCCCAGGTAATGGGGCGTCAGTACAAAATAATGTACAGAATATGAAAGACAATAGACTATGCCCAGGTATCCTAAAATACTGGAGTAATCCAGTAAATAAATCAAGAATAAGTTAAGCATACTGACCTGCTCCTAAATCTAAACATATCAAAAATAATAAAACAACAACCCAACCAAGCCCCCAAAAGCTCGGCAGGTACAAACAGCACACAAGACCACCTACCCAGGCCCCCATAATCTCAAAAGGTGCCAATCATTCTATATACCCCGATCGGTAGTCCCCTAGCCTCGTAGGCAGTCACATAGTCCTCTTAGGCAATAGTATAGCCCTGTAGGCAACACATAGCTCTCTTAGGCATCAATATAGCATATATTCAACTCATAGCTCTCTTAGGCAACAACATGGCCCCGTAGGCAACTCATAGCACTTCTAGGCATCAATATAGCCTTGTAGGCAACTCATAGCCCTTCTAGGCGTCAATATAGCCCTATCGGCAGAACATAGCCCTTCTAGGCATAGATCACATTCTTGCAGCTAACCACAATATCCCAAAGGGCAACAATAACAATCCAACAGCTAAAAGCGAGAAATTTTGTTAAAAGCAACCTATACAAATTGCCTCTAAGTCGTGTCCAACATAGGGACGCTACTACTGAACAAGAATCTCGATAAGAGAGGTTATATCCACTCGAGTAGCCAACAATCAACAATAATGGCTACAAGTATAACAATGATAAAAACTCAATTACATTGCTCCTAAGGTTTAAGGAAACATGCATTAAGAAGAGAATAGCCTTGACATACCTTTTTCGATGTATTCACCTGGCCTAACAAATTTTACTCATAACTCACTCAATACTCGATCTTAAGTTCGTAATACGCCTCAAAATCTTCAAATATATCCAAACCCTTGTTGTCCCAACACTAAAGTGTGATATGCTACGAAATCGATCCAACAAATTATACCACGATGATGAGCCCAACGTGTAGAACAACTTTTGTGAAGGACTTAAGTCGAGAAAATCTATACTCTAGTTGATCTTAGAAATGGATTTATCTATTTTTCTGGTTCTTACATAAAAAATGAAGAAAAAGGTTTGAAGAAGAAAATATATGTAAAGTTACACCGACCTAGGGGCCCACCTCATATGCCTGCTTGTGTAGTCCCACGAAAATAGAAATATCTCTCTATTCTGAAGTCGTATGAACAAACGGTTTGATGCATTGGAAACTAGACTCGTAGACCTTAGATTCGATAGGTTGTGGGCCCCATAAATATTTATAGATTGGGAGAAAACCTCCGAGATATTTGACCCAAATTTTAGAGAAATCTTTAAAAAGGAACTTATGATAACTTCCGCCAACTTTTATTTTGCCACTTACCTAACTTCAAAACATGAGATGCAACACTTGAACACTTAAAATTGGACATACCACATCATTTTTCATTTATTACCTACCCTCCTTGTCTTTCCATGGAGATACGAGTAATTTTAGACATTTTAAAAAGTTGGGGTGTTACATAATTGTTCGACACTTAAAACTACAACTCTAACTAGTATTTATAGTTTTCACAGATTTGTGTTGCAGCGGATCATTCGGTGTCGTTAGTTGGAATCGCCAATCAACTCGGCGATTTGCCCTTTGGTGTAATTCATCACCGTCTTGCACCAGCGTTCAGCATCGTCGTGCTCTGGGTCATTGGGCGACATGGTACTGCTTTGCGGAATTTTTCAGCGATGCGCCAACTGCTCCCTTTTTCTACCAACTTGATCTTTTCCTTCAGGGTTCATCACACTGGAACAAAAGGCGAAGTAAGACCCTTCGGCGACTCGCCAAGTGCACTCAACGATCCTCAAGCCTTCATTTCTTTATTCTTTTAAGCATTTTTGTTCCTTTTTGCATCGTAGTGTCCATGCTTTCCTTCAAACTTCAAATACCTGAAACTTAAGGGTTTTCATCATATATTGAGATAAAATAAGCATTTGAGGACAAAATTTCTATTAAAACATAGCCCTAAATGAGTCCAATATGTGGACTCATCAACGGACCATCATCCTTGTCACGACCCGGGAGCACCCCCTAGTCGTAACCGGCGTACTCGACCTCGAGGAGGTCTAATACAAGCCTCTTAGCATTCATTCATCGCATAGACACTAAAATCATAAGGAATTTAAAACTTTCTTTACCAAGAAAACATTGCATAAAAAAAAAAAATAGCAAGCGGAAGACTTTCTAGACTTTATACATGATGTCTCAAA
>JAJOOR010016618.1:0-24687 GCA_036250505.1 Solanum acaule
CTCGATTATGCTTATCGCTTATGGTCATTTTATTTGCTTCCGCGACCAAGGATGTGTAATGATACGCTATGAGGCTTGTTTGGGGTTCCTTCGGGTTCCCCATTCGCCGGTCACGTCTAGGCCCTAGGCTTGGGTCGTGACATGCAGCTTATGAGTTAGAGCTACCATAAGAGTTATCAACAATTTATTCGGTATTCCACATCTCTATGTTAAAAAAGTGCATGGGCGATCCTTCACTTATCATACCTACTGAAGATATTGGTATCAAGGATAACTTATCATATGAGGAGATTCCTGTGCAGATTCTAGATTGCCAAGTTCGAAAGTTGAGAGCTACAGAAGTAGCATCAGTTAAAGTTCTTTGGAGAAATCTGTTTGTTAAGGAAGCGACTTGGGAAGCTGAGGAAGATATGAATAAGAGATACCCACATCTCTTCGAATCCGGGCAGGGGAAGTTCCAAATTAAGGTACTAATCCTTTTCTTGGCTTTTATTTTAAGTTGGCATGTTGGATTCACATTTCGCTTTTTGGGTGTTTGAGCTAGGTGTTAAATGTTATGCCTTAGCCTACTAAGAATAATCTCATTCGAGGATGAATGTTCCCAAGGGGGAGATATTGTAACACCCCTCTACTAGAAAGACTTAGAACTAGAAAGAAACTGTTTTTTGGAAATAATCAAATTTGGAAAGTTTGACAAAGTTAAGTATGAGTTTTGGGTCAACTTCAAACGACCATAACTCCAATCTCAGGATGAGTTAGATGTGCTACAAGATACCAAAGGAAAGATCTTTGAATTATCTTTCCAATGCCGCGGAGTTTGCTCAGTTTTGAGTTTGTATGAGAGATATATGCCCATTTGAAGTTGGGTTTACTAGTTAAGGAAAGTCAAAACCGGATTTTAGAAGGGTATTATGGTCTTTTTATTACCCAATTAATTAAATTCATTTTTGATCAGTAAGTTGGGGTCTCAACCGATGGGATTCATTTTACACTATTGAAATTAAGTTATGGTTTTGAGAGGAGAAAAGAAGAGGAGTAAAGAGAAGAAGAAGCAAGGAATCGCCAAGTTCTTAAAGAATTGCTCATGTATTTAGCCAAGGGGTGATCTCTACGAGCTATGGGAGATCACATAGTGTTGGTTTAGTACACCCACGCGCCAATCATGATTTTATTCAGCGAATTTGTGTTCTTGAAAGTATAGAAATTGAGTTCTTGATGGATTTGTTTGAAGTTTCTATTGGGTTCTTGATTGTTGAAGTTGTTGGGAAGTTCTTGGTTTAAATTTATGAAATTAGACGTCTTTTTGAGTAGATTATTGCATATTTTGGTTATATAGTCGAACCTAAGTGTTTGGGGAAAGACCTAATTGAACCTAGAGGGTTTAGAGTTGAAAAATGACCTAGAAAATTAGTCAAAATCTGGGGAAAAGGGTTGGGGCGCCATGCCACTCACAGTGCCCCACACAGGCGTCTGTAGTATGTCCTCTGGGGAACCGCGCTAGTGTCTGAAGTTTAGCCTCTGGCGCCCCACGCCACTCAGAGCGCCAGGGACGCTAGGTCTTCTACCCTTTCCCACTTCTTTCCGTACTAGTTTCCTTGTAACGTACCTATGTTTGCTAGATGATTTCTCCACTCTAATGTACGTCTAAACAACATGAAATCATCAATAACATGAGATCATGAGCCTTGAATCCATAATTCAATTCAAGGAAAGTTAAGAGTCAAGTCAAGAGAAGTTCATAGAGCTTTCCAAAAGTCTTACAAATGTTTTAACTTTGTTTCAAGACTTGAGTTTTGAGTTGAGTAAAGAGTAAAGATTGAATTTCATTTCTTCAAAAGAGTATATCAGAACTATGTATTCCCAAAGAGTAAAATGTTTTCACATTTGAAATAGAAAGGAAACTGAGATTTCCGAAGGAGCCTTTGAGCTAGTTTTCAGTAACGAGTAAATGCTTTCACAATTAAGCAAAAGAGCAAACTTTGATTTCCAAGACGAGCCTTATAGCTAATTATTGAGAAATTATCTCAAACCATAGAAATAAGTTATGTTTTTAAACATAAGAGCTAGTATCATATTTTGGGAGTAGTATTGATCACCGATATAGGGGAGAGTTCAGACAACTCCCAGCCCCCATAAACCATGTCGCCACCATGGGTAGAAAAGGGTCATACTTTTTAGATGATTTCATAGTGCTTTTTAGCATAGACTAGTGGATCCACTTATTAGTCAGGTCCTATACCCTCGGCAAGGTAGAGGACGACCCTGGCAGCGTGAGGCAAAACGTTGTATCATCACGATAACTCTTAAGTGATGGTTGTCGGTTAGAGAAACTCCCACAAAAGTATTTTATATTCTTATATACATAGGGTTAATTGTATTTTTATATACATTCAGAGTTCATATTGTATCCTTGCATACATATAGAGTTACTATTGTATTTCTAAATACACAGAGTTGTTATCCATATTTTAAAAAGCTTTTCTCTATATTGCATTTGTTTATACTGCTTTATATTGAAATAAGTTTAGTTGAGTTGAGTTGAGCTGAGACCATGTTTGTTCTTTCAGTTCCTTTCAATTATATGTCTTGTTTTAGATTTCCCCTTGCATGCTCATACATTCATGTACTGACGTTATTTGGCCTTCATCGTTGTTATGATGCATATACAAGTAACCAAGATCAGCATCCAGCACTTCGTTGATCCAATTGAACATTCAGAGTCATGTGGTGAGCCTCTCCGGAGGGTCCCTATTTATCTTGCTTTAGTAGTTTTCAGTTGTCAGGATGATCGACATCCATCTCAGTTTTAGAGGCTTCATAGATAGACAATTAGTTAGTTTATTTGTCACTATTTTGTTATTGGCTTATGTTTTGAGACTTGAGTTGCCATCTTGTCTAGTTGAATGTTTCTTTTAAGACATTCTAAGTTTATTTCATGAGTTCATCATTGAGACTATTTTCTTGTGTTTAAGTCTTCCGCTGAGTAGTAAGTCAGGCCAAGAGTTTGCTTGGGGCCAACAATGGTTCTCGAGTGAAAATCTTGCCCAGGATGAGATTTGTAAATCGGTTGTTCCTGTTTGGAGAAGAATCAACAGAATAGCTAATAGCATAAAAACAGATCCAAGTAAAGTATAAAGGAACAACTGATATGCTGCCTTGATCTTTCTTTGTCTCGAACCCCATACCCCTATAATAATGGTAGAGTCAGGGGTGGCCCCAAAGCGGAATTGACCGGTGGTGCTTGGTCGAAGCTCCAGTAGGTAGCCACTCCCTTCTCAGAGATGTAGGATCAGGGCATGACAATTATGTTTCTCTAAATACAACCTCAATCTCAACCTCAATATAATTCAACAAACAACATCATAAATAAGAAGTTATACCTAGAAAATACATACCATTTTCAGAGTTTCTATCAAATCTTTATTAAAGCGGTGGATAAGCAAATCAGTTAATCACCGTCGATCATTTTGTGGTTGGCAAAAAATCTCTACTTCCATAAAATCATAAGCACATAAAACTTAAACCTAGAAAATTAACTGAGAAAAGAGATAAAATCCAGAGTAAATTGTCACGATTACTCAAGTTCTAGGGATATGGGAACAGAACAAGTTATGAAAGATTTAAGATCTAGAGAAAAAAAAAATAAAAAAAATAGAAAAGTCATATCTTACGTGGCTTTTCAATGGAGGATGAAAGACACGTATGTATAAGTGCAGTAAAAAGTCAAAAATTGCCCTTGAGTTAAATTTTAGTGACCAACAAGCAAGCATATGTTGATACCAAGCTGCTTTACCCATACTTCTAATATAGTAGAAAAAAAGAAATATGTTTTGACTACAATGACGTGAAAATAATAATACTAAAAATAATTAAATGTTGATTTTGCAATAATGAGAAGTAGGAAGACACAAAGTAGAAAATTATAGACTTATATTAAATAAAATAATGATAAAATAAATATAAATCATTTGATTTATTTCAAAAGAACTTTAAAAGTAATAAAAATTTAGTGTATCACGACCTACTATCAAAATGAATTTTTCATAAATTTCATATCAATTTGAGAAATAATTCAAAAAGGTAAAAGTAAAAAAATATATATATAAGAAACACTTACAATATAAAATCAAAAGAAAACAATAGGATTATAGAGAATAAGATGAATTTTCTATTGTCTTTTTCTTCCTTCAAAATATGTTTGACTTTTTATAATTCCTTTCTTCATTTCTTTCAGTATTATCTCATCAACATCATTTGTCTTAGGATTACTATTCATGTTTAAAATTTTTAAATCATAAATTTATCACTATAAAATCTCAAAAACTGTTTTTATCATATCATTTGAAATTGTACTGTAGGAAATATAGATACATCAACTTTTAATTAAAAAGATTATATCTTGAAGACAATATTTAAAAATTATTAAAATTATTCTTTAAATAAGTGGATTTTAAATTAAGAAAATAAAAAAGGATTATAATATCATTTCTATAATCAATAAGTGTCACAAATATTTTACTTTTATTTTTTCTACTAGATAAGCATTGCCCGTGCAAAGCACGGCCCGAGATATAAAAATACTAGTATATACTACTTTACATGTTACTCTCTATTGCATAATTTCATTCACGTAAGATGACTTAAATTCTCAATATAACAATAACTACTTATAAATAACCAGAGAGAATCCTTTTTTTCCTTTCAAAAATAGTAAATAAATTCTTTAGAGAGAATACATATAGATATACCAACACATCTGTGATGCTCAATTTCATATCTACGAAGTAATTTAACAAAAAGACCGAACAAACAATTTTATCACATGTACGTTCAAGTGTAGTAAATTTTGCTCCTTTCTAGACACTATTTTGAGGAAGCAAACATCTCCACATCAAATATAAAATACGTACTAGATTCTCCACCATTACAGATGAGCTTATGTTCCTTGAAGAACCAGTCCCTGTGTGCAAGCAAGTCTCTAAGATACTGAAAATTCTTCCCAGATCTTGGACAAATGAATTTGTGTTTGGCGATGAGACAAGGGATCCTGACATGGTGACTCTGAATGCACTATTTGAACATTTTCAAGTTCATGAGTTGCACAAAAAAAGGGAGGGTTTCATTATCGAAGGTAAATACAAAGAGGGGGACCAGGTCCGTCACAAGATAAGTAGAAGAAAAGCTTTTTTTAAGGCGGTGAAGAAGGATCTGACTGCATGGGAAAATTCCTCAAGTGATTCAAATGATTCTGAGCACTCTAATGATGCTTTCATGCCAAAGTCAGATGAGGAAGATGTTGATGAAAAGGTAACCCTGTCATAATTCAAGCAAAACTTGGATACTTTTTCTACCAGTAGATTGAGAAAGCTAGTTGTTGTATTACTTGATTTGATAAGTAAGCTAACGACTGAGGATGATCTCGTGAACAATAGCCTAGATATCTATCAAGATGGAAAAATTGCTTTAGTTGCTCAAATATCTGATATTGAAAATCATATGGTTGTTCTAGAAGCTGAAAATCTAGAACTGAAGGAAAAGATAAAAGGGGTGACTACTACAATTTTTAAAGGAAGGAACGAGGCAAGCAGCTTGCAGCTGGAGCTTGAAAATAAGTTGCATACTGTTGAAATAAAGATGGAATTGACTTTAGACAGAAATCTTGAGTTGGAGAGGGACCTGGTCCGTGTAAAAGAGGAATTTGAAAAATCCCTCAAATGGACCAATTCCTCTAAGATCCTTACAAATCTAATTGGTCAAGGCAACAACAGTAGAAGAGGGTTGGGCTGTGAGAAGATATATCCCCCAAACAATCCTCACAGTAAATCTGTCTCTGATCCTGATAATTTGTTCTGTGTGCATTGTGGTCAAGATGGACATCTTAAGAAAGATTGTCGTGTTTTGAAAAAATATGAAGGAAGTTCGTCAAACTATTCTAAACAAAGGAATAGACTGGAGAAGGGACCTAGTCTTGCTTCTGGTCCCAAGTTGAAGAAAACCAGTCTGCTTTACTAGACAAAAGATTTTTTTATCACTCCGTTATCTGCTTACTAGGAACTCCGTCTCAAATAGGTTCCCAAGGCTAACAAGTAATTTGATATGCAAGTGAGAGGAGGTAGCATCAATCAGTGTTGGTTTATGAATAGTGGATTCTCAAAGCACATGACTAAGAAAACTATAAAACCTCCTCTCTCTCTCAAGGCACTTCAAGATGGAGGTGTCTCTTTTGGCAATAGCAAGAAATGGTACATTCTTGGTGTAGGCAGGACTTGAAAGTCTTTGGAACACTCTTTTGAAGTTGTGTACTATGTCAATGGGTTGAAGTACAATCTTTCAAATGTTTCACAGATTTGTGATGAACAAAATGAAGTTAAGTTCTTATAAGAAAGAACGTGTGGTCAAAAACTTGCTCTCTCGGGTGATGATCTTGACAGAAAAGAGATGCAAGAACATGTATATTGCTGATCTAATTACTGCTCGTAGTGACAGTCTCACTTGCCTTAGTACTCAAAGTGAGAATGTTGATGTATGACATGCGAGACGTGCTCATGTGAGTGCTTCTCTATTGCACAAACTTGTGTCAAGGGACCTGGTCCGTGGTCAGCCCAAAATAAAATTTGCAGATGACAAAGTTTGTAATGCTTGTGTTCAAGAGAAGAAGATCAGATCATCCTTCAGGTGGAGTAAGCATGCTTTTAATATTTTAAAGAACTTTCGGGCAGAAATGGTGAATAGTACATGTTCTTTGACTGTAACGACCCGTAATATGGTAGGTTGATCTAGAGCCTAAATGTGAGGGTCAACGTCAAGGTACGTGTTAGACTCCGTAGTTGAAGGACCTTCTAAGGTTGGTTAAGGGTTGCAAGGGGAAGTGCCAAGCCAAGGGGGCAAGGCCTAAGCCAAAGGCCAAGGCTGCCCAACCTTGGCCAAGCACTGCCCCAAGTCCATGACCCACTTTACGACCAATGGTCTTGACCACGGTCCGTAGAAGTGGCCATGAAGAAGACTTTGACTTGAGGGAGGCAAGGCCTTGAGGCCAAGCTACTGCCCCAAGTCCACGAACCACTTCACGGCCAGTGGTCTTGACCACGGTCCGTAGAAGTGGCCGCGAAGATGCCTTGGCCTCATGAAGGCTTGGCAAGTGAAGGGAGCCACTGCCTAGAGGACCACGGGCGCCACCACGGGCCATGGTCCCCCTTTACGGACCGTATAAGTGGGTGTGGTCCCTGACGGGGCTGCCCAAGTTAGGGGTTTTTAAGTGATTTCATTTTCATTATTTAAAGTGTGGGGTTGATTTTAAATGGTTTATATCACTAGTATATATAGCTTTAAGTCCTAAAATAAGTCATTAACTCCTTATTTCTCTAAAACCCAAAAGAAGTTCTTCTTTCCAGAAAAATTCTCTCTCTAAACTCAAAGAAGAAGAAGGAAGCCATTGAAGCTAGGGTTGATGGATTCCAAGGTGTTTCTTCTTCAATTTTTGTGGGGGTATGGTAGTCTTGATCCTTGTCTAACTTTTCATTCAAGGAGCCAATTCAAAGGTGATTTCAAAGTATGAAAAATCTAGGATTTTACTCAAACTCATGGGTTCTTTCATCAAACGTTTCCAAATGGTTTCTAATGACAAATTATGATTGTATTGGTGTTTAATTGATGATTTATGATGAAAATACTCTATGAACCCATGAATTCTCTCAATTCCTAAATTGTGCCCTTTATGAAGTGGGTTTGATGATTATGAAAGCTTATGAATGGAATTTGTCTAAATTTCTTGGGTTATTTAATTGTATCATTATGTATGTCTCAATTATGGAAAATTGAAGGTTTGTTGGTGATTTGTGATCATGGCATTGAAAGGGCAAGTTATGACTAAATTAAATGTTGAAGTAGAATTGTGTGCTTGAACTATTAATCCACTTGAAAGGTGGAGGTGTTTAATTACTATGTATGATTGTGAAGTGAAGTATATGTGTGTGATTACTATGGATGTATTATGATCATGCTTAGAAGGCAATTGAATGAATGATGATGATTATGTGAAAGGTTATTCTCACATGCTCACACACACTTATGAATGACTAATGAATGAAATTCTATCATAATGTTAATGATGATGAGTTAATTGAAAGGCTATTCTCAATTGTACTCTAATGAATGATAATGACTTGTTGTGAAAGGACTTTCTCACAATAAGGGGATTCTTAGGTGAAAGGCTATTCTCATCTTTGAATCTATGAGCTTTCCAATGAATGAATAAATGTTAGGTTTGGGATGGATGCTCATCTGGGAGTTGAGGCAGAGTATCTAGTAGCAATCGTTTGTCCCATAATGAACTAATGTAGTGAATGTAATGTATTCCGTGGGGAATAATGCTAAGCACCGAGTGGATATGGCTTGAGATGGGTGCTCATCCGGGAGTTGAGGCGGGGTATCTAGTAGCAATCTCCCGATCCCTTTAACTATGTACCCGCATAGGTCTAGCTAGTGGATCCACTTATTAAGCTAAAGAACAATGGTCCTACCTTAGGAAAGTAGGAATCCCTTATCCGGTGAGGGTGACACCGGGATTCCATGAATTGCTCACATGGTCTATGTCGGTTAAGGCTTACCCCTACAAAGAATGTTAATGAACTATGGCTTCTTAAGAATGCACTACTTAGTGTGGGTTGTGGTATGGGACGCCATCTATGCATTGCACAAGAAGGCTTTGAGAGGGGTTATGGTGTGTTCCTTTATAATGTTAAGTGTAATGAATGTTCTCTTATGATGATGTTAATGAAGAATGTTGATCTAATGTCTAAATGAATGAAGGTGCTCTTAATGAAATGAAGCTAATGAAGAATGTTGACTTATATGCTTGAATGAGATGATGCATGTTATACTTGGATTGTATTATGAGTTACTTCCTTATCATGACTTAATGAATATGAATGTGCCTTACCTATGGTGACTTCAAAGGAGTACTAAGTGTGAGTAGTGGTATGGGATGCCACTTGCACATTGCACAAGTATGACTTAGGTCTAAGGTGATGGTCCTTATGTGTTGATATGACTTGTGTAATGTTTATGTCTCTTGTGTATTAGTATTGTGTAAGGATGGAAAGGTTGGATGGTAAGTTCACTTTAGGTGACCTTAAGGTGGTACTTTGGTGTGGATGGTGGTATGGGACGATATACATACATTGCACAAAGTATAGCTTGAGGGTTACTTGGGGTGAAGGCTTAATGTGAAGGTAAAGGGGTTATATGTGATTATGTTCTAGTGTGGTTAAATGACTTGAATGTTGGTTGTGGTTTAATATTATGCTTCTTATGTTTATGTTCATCAAGGTTTTATCAAAATGGCATATATCATGACTTTCAAAGAACATGTCCGTTTTAAGCATGTTTTTGCATGGCTATCATACTTAGTACTTTATGTGCTAATCCATTCTTTTATGTTTTTACTACAAGTGTAGGTTCCGGCAAGTAATTTGGATTGCTCTAGTGGAGCTTGGATTAGAGTTCATAGATCGAGGACAAGTGTTTAGAAGTTTCTTTCCTTTTCATGTAATAGACTACTTTAGATTTCTATTATAAAGGGCCGTGTCCCTATTTTTGTTCAAGATTGTGTCTAAGATGGCCATGTGAGATATAGACTTCTGCTTGCGTTTAAATATTTTTGAATGTTAGATTGTATGGTTTTAAATAAAAAGTTTTAAATTCTGTACTATTTCTATTACCTATGCAATGAATGAGCTATGATGCTTGTATAAGACCCCTTCGGGGTCGAGTATGCCATGTCGCATTCAGGGTCTAGACTTGGGTCGTGACAGTGACCAAAATGATGATATTGAGAAGTTTGATCTCAATATTGATGAAAGAATAGTTGTGGGATATTCTTCCTCCACCAAGGCTTATCGGGTGTACAAAAAGGTGATTATGTTATTTTTGATGAGTTTGGAAGAATTGAGAAGCTGCAAAAGAAAGAAGATTCTAAGATGGAAGGGCTGCTTCAGATTCAGAGAGCTGGTCTAAATAGTGAGCTTGCTAAAGAACATCCTTTTCATGAATCCAACAATCTCAAGAAAGCTGATGCAGATGAAGAACCTGATGAGGGACCTGGTCCGGTAGACAGTGCTAAACAAAGATGATGTAGTTCAAATTGATAATGTGAATTCTGAAGGTGAGAATGAAGAAGCTAATCAAGCTCAGTGTGAAAGAAACAAAGTATGACACTTGGTTCCCCAACAAGCTGATAGGTTGTCCAAATTCCTCTTCAACAATGGCTTCAAAAGAAGTAAAATTGACAAAACTCTCTTTTTGAAATCACAAGGAAAGGACTTGCTGATTTTGCAAGCACATATTGATGATGTCATCCTCGAAGCAACCTTTGAGGTGTTGTGTGAAGAGTTTGTTGCACTCATGAATAGTGAGTTTTGAAGTGAGCATAATGGAAAAATTAAATTTCTTCTTGGTGCTGTAGATCAAGAAAACCTCTAAAGGTACCCTCGGTGTCAAGAAAAGTACATCAATGAGCTGCTCAATTGGCTTAACATGCTTGAAGTCAAGACACAGTTAAAGAGGGGTAATGTCATCATGAAGTTTTGCATAATGGAAGATCAAGTGGTTGACATCTTCGCCAAAGCCCTAAGCAAGGACCAGTTGTATACACTCATAGGGACTTAGCTACAGGGAAGAAGATAGCATAGCGTTCAGGGAAATTGATGTCTGATCAAAGAGAGGGACCTTGTACCAGTTAAGAGAAGCTACTGAAAAAGTTTCATGTTATGAATGCCTAGACAATTCATACTCACATGGGCACTAACTTGAAGTTGGATGCTGATGAACTTGGTTCAGAGACTCCATTCTTGTACAAAGGAATCACACTTGAGGGCTGCTAAGAGAATCCGAAGACAGTTAAAGAAAATAGGGACCTGATTCTATTCTGTCCATCAGGAGACTTTTTTATTAGGAGGAACATGTGATGTTGAGAAGTTGATTGAATGAGTACATCAGGATTGGCCTATGTTCTAGGCTGATCTCTCACTCATGGGGAACTAAAAGGCAAGATTCAATTGCTCTTTCAACAACTGAGGAAGAGAATGTAGCAAGTGCAGCTTGATGTGCTCAACTTTTATGGATCAAGCAGCATCTTGAAGCTCTTAAAAGATCTGGATGAGATAATCAAACTGATGTTGGGATTGCTGAAACCTTCTTGAATGGATCTTGCCTGAAGCAATCAATTCTTTCATGACTATGCAAAGGGAGCAGGTATCTTTGCTTTTCAGTTATGTATGTTTTAGCAAATTCAGTCTCATACCTTTTGTAGGTATACACACATGGCAAAAGGCTGAAGGAAAAGGGAGGTCAGGACAGATCTAGGGAATCACATTCAAACTACAGAGAGGGACCCGATCCGTTCTCGAAGGTTAGCACTCTTAACATTGCAGTTTGAATTATGCATGAGAACCGTTGCAATTGCCACATGTTTGTCATTCCGGTATCTGACCGTTGTCCCATCATTTGAGTACCAAAATGACACTTCCTTTCACTTCCTTTATACTCCATATTTCTTTTCAAATCCCCTTCCAAAATCAAAAACTTTCAAAACCTTCTTTTCTCCTTTCTCAAAAACACTTCAAATATGTAAACCCTCTATTCCTACTAGAGAATTTCCCGATGAATATTTTTTAGTGTGAAGAGGGACTAGGTCCAACAAAAAAAAAAGAAGGTGAGAAAGATGATGTTCAAAAAGGAAAAGTTTGATATTCTGAGAACTCAAAGTATTCTGAATAGGAGGATGTCTGAAAAAAATAAAAATGAAAAAAAAACAAGATTGGTCCCTCAATTATTGATCTATTCATCTCGGAGGCCTTGAGTAAGTTTGATTTCATCAATCTTTCTGTCATGAGAAACTCAGGCTTGCATTGGAAGCTGTATAGTTGTTATTGCTAACAGGGATACTGTTATTGCTAACAGGGATACTGAAATGGTTTGTCTTAAGGCTTAGCTTCTGAAACAGCACTATCAGAGGGACCTGGTTAAAAAAATAAACTGGTAGCCTTGAAGGTTCAATATGAAGGCTGGGCAGCAAAGAATGTGAACTTCAAGAGAGGCTTATGAAAATACCATGCTAAAGGATATGCTCTACTAATTCTATTCTTTCAATCCCTTGCCTCTAAGTCATCCTCTCTCTTCCTAAATTTCTATGTCAGTCCTCATTCCTCTTTTTCTACCGAAACTGAGTGGGCATTGTCTTGGTTTTCATTCGTAATCACATTTGCAATGCTTTGATGGTTGGTCTTTTATTTATGGATGAAAAATTCCTTGTTTCTACTGACTTGTGTCATTACTTTATGCATTTTTACTCATGCTCAGTGTTGCCAAAGTGGCCATGAATTTGCTTGAACTGCATTTTTGTCAACTTGGTTTACTACTTTAACACTTTTTTATGATGTCAAAAGGGGGAAAATTGTGAAGGTATGAGACAAATGATGTTAGCTATTTGAAAAAGACATGGCCATGCCGATAGGGGGAATCAATGCTAGCTACTTGAAGAGGACATGGTCATGCCGTTAGGGGGAAGAAGTTGAACAAGTTTTTCATCATCAAAAAGGGGGAAAATGTTATTTTGATGTTTTGATGATTTGACAAACTTCGGGGATGATGACACTCCAGTTACCTTAAGAGTTCTTGTTGATAAGGGAACTGGTGAATAAATCGGTTATCATCAAAAAGGGGGGAAATGTTAGTTTGGAGATGATATTAAGTTTTGATGATTTAACAAACTTAGGGATCTAACAAGGAACCAGATTCGTGTTATTGAGACTAATGGCAAGGGAAATGAATGAATAAACTCAGTGTGAGGAATATTTGTGTGTCATCATCTAAAAGGGGGAAAATGTTATATTCTAGGTGTTTTGATGATCCTCACAAATGCAGGGACCCGGTCCCTGGAAGAGTGCTCTCGTCCAAATTCAGATGGGGTACAGTTGTAAATCTGTTATGTCATGTGGTAGGTGAAAAGTGCAGTGTACTGCATCAATAGGAAGAGCGGACGAGACTGTTTGTTTCAATGGCTCACAAAATGCAAGGATCGGTCTCCGGCAGAGTTCTCTCGTCCAGATTTATAATGGTGTACAACTGGAAAGCTGTCCTGTCAGATCTTGGTAAGGCATCAGTGTACTACACCAATTAGAATGAACGAGATTGTTTGTCCAACGATAAATAACTCTTTATGGTTGATTTAATCAACATGACAAACAACAAATTAAATCATTCATTCAAAAGGATAGAGAGCCAGCAAGTCTTCTCAAGAACTCACTAAGAAAAGTTTGCAAGGGACCTGGTCCCTACAAGATTGCGTATGTGAAAGGACGACAAGGCAGCTATTAGAAAAGCTTCCACCTCTAATGTGGTAGGTGCACGTCTTTCCAGAGAAGAAGGCTCTTAGCCAATGGGCAGTCCCAAGGAGTTTGTGTCTTTTTGATATAGTCTCTTCTCCAAAACACAAACTCAAGATTTGGCAAACAAAACTTGGATTTTCTCTGAAAATTCATAAGCTTGAAAAGAGAAGGCCATCTTCAAGGAAGAACACTGCTCATATCAACAAGGGACCTGATGGAGTGTTGAAGCTTCTTGTTGTATTTAGAGCTTTGTATCTTACGTGCTTAAATTGTAAATTTATTCCTATGTTATAAAGGAATTAGATTTTTGTTCTGTTCATCTAAAAGTCTAAGTCAGTTAAGGTAACTGATTTAGTGGGCACTATTGTATTTGCTTAGTCAAATTTCAAATCATCTAGAGTTAGGTGGTTTAATGGGCAGTGCTATATTTGCTTAGTTGAAGTCTAAGTTATCTAGAGTTAGGTAGCTTAGAGGGTAGTGTAGTATCTACTTAGTTGCTTTCTTTGTAGTAGAGTAACTACATAGATGGGGAAAGGATTTAGAGTTAAATTCCTAGGTTGCAACAGTTTTTAATCTAAATCATTGCTCCGTTTAAGTGAAATGGAGTTTGAGTTGAAATCCTGTGAGTACAGGTTGTGGTTTTCACCGCCCTTGAGCAAGGGGGTTTCCACGTAAAACTCTTGAGCATGTTTTACATTGTGCTATTTATTTTCTACACTTTAATTCTGTCGAAGGACCAACAGTGGGAAAACATGAAAATAACCTCGAAACACAAGAGTTAATAAAATTGAAATAGTGAGGACCATATAAGCACTAATAGGAGAATTTTGGGGACAGAGAATTTGTGATCATTACTCCAAATAAAATGAGTCGATGATATCATCAAACACGTTGGATACATATTACACTTCAATGATTATTAGTTATAATCAGTACAATAACAAAAAAGAAAGGGGTAGAACTGGATAAATATATAGGTGTTGTAATGTCATATTCTATATTTCCTTAGAACATTGGAGATAAAACACAATTTGGTGAGCCCAACAATAAATGCACATAAATGATAGTAATATATTTTTTATCCAAAATCATACACGAATCTTCACAAACATACATGCATATATAGATGAGATACAATCAAGCAAGAAATTATCAGCAAACAAGTGCAATAAAAGAAAGTTACTGTTACCTCATTAGCGTTGATTTTGATAAATGACACTTAAACATTCACTCATACTCTTCGCAGGCAAACACATCAACAAGAAAGGAAACCAAGCATAAAGCATAAAGAAGGAATAAAGGTATGTCATGATCTATAGAATCAATCAGATATTCTAGAATAAAGATATGTCTTGATCTCTAGAATCAATCAGATTCCAAAATCAATCAAGCAGATCATGATCAATTAGAGATTCCAGAATCAATCAAATATATTCAAGATTGCAGAATATATTCAAGATTGCAGAACAAATAATCTAGGAAGGAAAGAGATAATGTGTATCAATCAAGGGATACTTTCAAGACAACAGGATCAGTTAACATCCTCTCTATAAGGAAGAAATCGAAATCAAGGGATGCATTCAAGTTAGTGAGATCAGCCAAAGATTCAAGACCACAAGAAGATCACCATACAAAGGAATAAATCGATTTGCTCATGCACATATCTGATATGGACATGACTCAGCAAATCAATCAGAATAAAATCAAGGACTTAATCAAAGATCCTTGATTCAAACTCCCTTGGGTTTCCATAAAAGAGCAAAGTCCTCCAAATCTATATAAACCTATCTTATCCATAGTTGTGAAGTACGCACTTCACTTGAACTTATAGTGTAATCTTCTTTTATCTTTCATAAAACTTTGTACTCACTTGAGTGAACAATTGAAAAGAAAAAAGAAAGAAAGATTTGAGTGTAGGTTATACAAGTAGAGGTTATGTCAAAGAAAAAGATCTGATTTGCATATCAAACAGGGCTCTCAATTGTAACATTTTGTAATACCCAAGTTCTCAGCAAGCTCTTAAGGAAACCCTTGAAACCCAAGGGGACTGGACGTAGGCACCACACCGGTGTTCCGAACCAGTATAAAACTATTGGCGTCATTTACTTAGTTAATTTATTATCTTTTTTTATCTGTATTACTAACTTGCAGGTGAGTCGACTGACCAATATAGGAAGGCGACTAAAGGAATTTTTAATTCACCCCCCCTCTTAACTTTCAATTGGTATGGTATCAGAGCAGATATCATTAGTAAAGTGTTTAACCACACATGAGAAAAGCGGCACACTATCATATTCTTGGTGCTCTACTTCAAGATGGACATTCCTCAACTCGACCACTATATTTTAATGGCCAACATTACTCTCATTGGAAAGATAGATTCAGAATCTTCGTCTCTTCAAATGACCATCAAACATGGATTGTGATCAAGAAGGGTCCAAAGCTTATTCCTGGACTAAGTGAAAAATATGGCACTAAGAAGCCATTTGATCTCAAATCCTTCGATATCACAAAGGAGCAACAAGAGGTAATTCAAACTAATGCTAGAGTTATAAGTTTGTTATATTGTGCAGTGAGTGGAGCTGAATACGACAAGATATCAATATGTGAAACTGCAGAAGAAATGTGGGACAAACTAGAGGTAACATATGAAGGAACCACCAAGGTAAAGGAAGCTCAGATCAGTTCACTAGTCAATGAATATGACTTATTCAAAATGGCCGAAGATGAAAACGTAGAAGACATGTTCTCGAGATTTAGCAAAATTGTTTGCGAACTCAAATCTCTTGGAATGGTATACTCAAATGGGTTACAAGTTAGAAAACTCTTCAGAAGTCTTCCCAAAGCTTGGGAAACAAAAGCTGCTATTCTTGAAGATGGAGATCTGCAGAAAATGACGTACGATGAACTTCGAGGCAACCTGATGGCCTATGAGGAAAATCATATTAACAGGTATAACAAATATGATAAAAAGAAAATTATGGCCTTTACTGCCGAGATATCTGAAGTCGGAGAAGAAGGTGATGAATATCAAGATGAAGGAATGACTCTCATAAATCGAGGAGTGAAGCAAATGCTTAGACAAAGAAGACAAAGACCCCAACAGGATTTTAAGAATAATGAAAGGAATGATGACTGATGCTACCTTTTTTTTTTGAAAACCAGGACATTTCAAACAAAACTTTCCCGATCAGAGAAGGAGAAACAATCGAAGAAATGAAGATCCAAAAAGTCTCGGAGCCTGGGATCAAGGAGAAACATCCGAAAATTATCATGATGAATCTGCCAACATATGTTTCATGGCACTAGGTGAAACAAGTGAGGTAAAATCTTTTAACTGTCCTAACTGTAATGACTTACAAGACTCTTGATGAGTTACATAAAGTAATTGATGAATACAATAAGATTGCTCAAGAAAAGAAAGACTGGCAAATTCTTCTCGAAGCAAGTCAGATTGAAGTCGACTTACTAGCAGAAGAACGGGAAGAAGTAAAATGCAGCTGAACATTATAAAAAAATCTCCTAGTCATAGCTCTATCAGATCTAATAGAACTACTTTCAACAGGAGAAGATCTCCTAATCAAAGTTCCAACAGATCCAACAAATCTATATCTAATTCTCCTTATCATTCTGCTGAAAATTCTGTTAATTTCTCTTGTTATACTTGTGGTGACATTGGTCACAAATCTTTTAACTGTGGGAAATTTTCTTCTAAAAAATGGATTTGGAGACCAAAAGTTGTTAATCCTAACCATCAAGGACCCAAAAATACTTGGGTACCAAAAGAAACTAATCTACTTGTTTTGCAGGAGCAGACCAAGAGAACCTACAAAAAAGGAATGTGGGTAATAGATAGTGGATACTCCCAGATAGATGTGCAGAAAGAGAGAAAATTTCAAAACTCTTAACAAAAACGATGGAAGATATGCACAGATCAGAGACAATGCAAAATGAGAAGTAGTAGGAGTTGGATCAATCACTCTTAGCTCATCATGTGATATATCAAAAGTATACCTAGTGGAGGGACTTAAACACAACATGCTTAGCATTAGTCAACTATGTGATGTTGGATTCAAATTCTCATTGAATGCTACAACTTGCACTATCAGACATGTGACTAAGGATATCACAATCATTGGAGATCGTAATGATAATATTTGCGTTGACTTGCCAACACTTACATGTCTAACTGCAGTACCAAATGAATCTTAGCTATGGCATAGAAAACTTGGTCACACTAGCATACATGCCTTTGAAAAATTGTCCAGACTTGAACTAGTCATTGGGCTTCCAAAGTTAAAATTCGAAAAGGACCATATATGTGACGCTAATCAGCTCGGTGAGCAAACTCGTTATTCGTTCAAGGTCAAGGATACTGTAAGTACCACTAAACCTTTGCAACTTCTACATATGGATCTCTATGGTCCCACTCAGACCGCTAGCATTGATGGTAAAAATATGTCTTCATTATCGTTAACAGTTTCTTATGATTCACTTGGGTAATTTTCCCATCTTATAAAAAGAAGCTTTCTCTAACTTTGAAGTGTTTTGTAGAAGAGTACAAAGAGAAGAAGGATATTTTATTTCCAAAGTTCATAGTGATCATGGAGGAGAATTTGAGAATAAAACATTTGAGCAATTCTGTAATAAAAATGGATTCACCCAAAATTTCTCATCTCCTAGATTACCTCAGCATAACAGGTGGTAGAATGGAAAAATCGTTCGTTACAAGACACCGCCAGAACCATGCTTCTTGATCGAAATCTCCCTGATCATTTCTGGACTAAAGCAGTAAGTATTGCATGCCATATTTTGAACAAATGCCTCATCAGACCTATTTTAACTCCATATGAGCTATAGAGAGGCAAGAAGCCTAATATAAGCTATTTTCACCCTTTCAGATGCAAATGTTTCATTCACAACAATGGTAAGACAAATCTGAGTAAGTTTGATCCAAGAAGTGATGACGGTATATTCTTTGGTGATGCACCCATCAATCGTGCTTTTCTAGTTTTTAATAAAAGTACTTTAAGTGTTGAAGAATTTGTTCATGTTGTTTTTAATGATACTAACCCAAGGATGCAGGAAGTAAAGTCTATAGATGATGAAACTACTCCAATTGAACACTTATAATTTCTCAAATACTTCTGATCAAATTACAATAGAGGAGTGGACTACTCTAGAATTGAAGTCAACTAGTCCAGAATCAAAGTCGACTAGCCCAATCGAAAAGACAAGCATGGAGACACAATGCTAGCTATCCAAATGACTTCATTATGGGTAAACCAACCGACTCAATACAGACCAGAGCTTCATTGAGAAAACAAGCATATGTTGCACTCGTGTCTCAAGTTGAACCCAAACGTGACAAACAATAAAGAAGAACTTGACCAGTTGAAAAAAACAAGGATGGTATTGATTATGATGAAACTTTTGCTCCGGTGGTAAGGTTAGAATCCAAAAAGAAGGCTCCAAAGAAGCCGCGTCCCAATGCTTCAGGATCCCTCTCTCCCGAGGACATGTAACCCTTCTGGGGAATCGAGCAAAAGAATATTCTATGCGGTCTTGAACATTTCGAGGAAGTTGTTCGCCTCTTCTATGCAAACCTCTGTATTTCTTTTGACGATGTATACAAGTTGGATGCCCTGCTGTTACAGGACAATGGGGAATTCAAAACTCGTATCCTGGCAGTTGAACGTGCAGGAAGAAATTTCCACAGTCAACAAGTTGACTCTCTTAAGAGTGGAGTCAGCTCCTCCAACACTGACCCTGCTGTGATGGTTCAAAACTCCCACACCAGTCTCTACAATTTTTATTGTTTGGATTGCATATTGAGGACTCGTTATCCTCCTATCTGCTACACTGTTTTTTATCTATTTTTGGTCCTACTATTATCCTATTTTCCCTGGGTTTTTTTTATTATGCCAAAGGGGGAGAACATCTTTGCTTCCACAATTTCCATAGAGGCAGAGGGAGCCAACACATACAGAGGAGTCTTATAGACAGGGGGAGCTACGAGACCAACGAAATCCTACAGATAGGGGGAGCTACAAGACCAAGGAATTCCTACATGAACATCAAGGAAGCTTCATTGTCTCTCAGATTACTATATTGAAATTATGAATTTTATTGTCATTATCAAAAAGGGGGAGATTGTTAACTCATTAGCTTTGATTCTGATAAATGGCACTTAAACATTCACTCATACACTTCGCAGGCAAACGCATCAACAAGAAAGGAAACCAAGCATAAAGCATAAAGAAGAAATAAAGATATGTCCTGATCTGTAGAATCAATCAGAGATTCCAGAATAAATATATGTCTTGATCTCTAGAATCAATCAGATTCCAAAATCAATCAAGCAGATTATGATCAATCAGAGATTCCAGAATCAATCAAATATATTCAAGATTGCAGAACAAATAATCTAGGAAGGAAATAGATAACCTGTATCAATCAAGGGATACTTTCAAGACAACAAGATGAGTTAACATCCTCTCTACAAGGAAGAAATCAAAATCAAGGGATGCATTCAAGTTAGTGAGATCAGCCAAATATTCAAGACCACAAGAAGATCACCATACAAAGGAATAAATCGATTTGCTCATGCACATATCTGATATGGACATGACTCAGCAAATCAATCAGAATAAAATCAAGGACTTAATCAAAGATCCTTGATTCAAACTCCCTTGGGTTTCCGTAAAAGAGCAAAGTCCTTCAAATCTATATAAACCTATCTTAGCCATAGTTGTGAAGTACGCACTTCACTTGAACTTATAGTGTAATCTTCTTTTATCTTTCATAAAACTTTGTACTCACTTGAGTGAACAATTGAAAAGAAAAGAGAAAGAAAGATTTGAGTATAGGTTATACAAGTAGAGGTTGTGTCAAAGAAAAAGATCTGATTTGCATATCAAACAGGGCTCTCAATTGTAACATTTTGTAATACCCAAGTTCTCAGCAAGCTCTTAAGGAAACCCTTGAAACCCAAGGGGACTGGACGTAGGCACCACACCGGTGTTCCGAACCAGTATAAAACTATTGGCGTCATTTACTTAGTTCATTTATTATCTTTTTTTATCTGTATTACTAACTTGCATGTGAGTCGACTAACCAATATAGAAAGTAGATTGAAGGAATTTTTAATTCACCTCCCCCGTCTTAACTTTCAGTTACAAGAATTGAGATGAGACACAAATTAGAACCAAATTTTGTACCAAACACCGCTATGATATTGATCTTCACACCACTACGATATTGATCTTCACTATCGCACAGAAGCTCAAGTATACACAAAGCTATTCTGGTTGAATGTCATTCTTGATTTGGTTGTTAATCTATATGCAAGAAGAAGAAAGAATAGATAACACATTCTACTATTATCTAGAACTTTATTGAAGGGAAAAAAAGAGAGAATGATACATACGTGTCTATTGACGGTCTTTCTATGAAACACGTAGGGTGAAAACGTAGTATCAAAAGTTCAAAACATCCCTAATCTTAATTGTATTGACATTTAACTGACATGTTGATATTCATTTACTCACACTTCTATAATAGTAGAAAGAAGGTCCATCCACTTGATATCTTAGTTAGTTAAATATTTTCTCCATCTTCCAACTATTTCTACTCCACAATATACAAAAATAAATTAGAACAATTTTTTTTAAAAGCTTGAGAAATAAAAAGAAATCAGTCAGATTATTAATATATTAATGCATGACTAATTGCTACTTTGTTTTATAAAAAATTAAAGGAGTATAGTTTGTTTAAGATTCTTTAAACTTTCTA
Source organism: Solanum acaule (assembly GCA_036250505.1). Taxonomy (NCBI): domain Eukaryota; kingdom Viridiplantae; phylum Streptophyta; class Magnoliopsida; order Solanales; family Solanaceae; genus Solanum; species Solanum acaule. Next base: position 21,180 of record JAJOOR010016618.1, read on the forward strand.
TGATCTTTCTTTTCTAAAGCATTTTTTGGAATCCCTTTGACAGCAAAATTTACTTAAGCAATGATTTCAAGATAAAGGATCATGTCATCAATGATTTCAACAAATTTATCTTTGATTACTTTATTATTATTTATACTATATATTTTATATGATTAAAAATAATAATATAATATTAAGAAAAATATAAAGAGAATATATTTTAGTCGAAAATTTTAGTGTCCTGGATTGGAGATCAATACTATTTCAGTGTAAAATTTGTTGTTATGGATTGGAGATGCACTTAACTAATATAGTTACATTAAATAAAAATTAATTAAAAAATGAATTTCAATGATCAGTAGAAAAATCATAATTGAATTAATATATATCACATAAAGATAAATTATTTTTCGTGAAAAGAACTAGTCATCTTTTATTCCTTTGTTGTGCTATAGAAGTCTCTTCTTCTATTTTATATGTTTTTTATTTGTTTAATTTTCTTTAAATATGTTGTAGATTTTATTCTTTAATCATACGTATAGAGTAAAATATTTAAGTGTTGAGATTATTAATAAAGATGATTGCAAATTATCTTTTCTCTAAAAAAAAGAATGTAGTTGAGATTAAAAAGGATGGTTGCAAACAACCTTATCTTTAAAAGAGAATGTACATAAAATAAGTTTTTTATTGATAAGTATAAAAAGGTTTCAAATATCAACAAATTATTTAATAAGTAAGGATTACATGAAATGAAATGGGAGAGAAATTAAAGGGTAGACTACATACTTAGGTGTTTGTCATTAGTTAGTAATTTATTCATTAATATGGTTCATTGTTTTTTGAAAAGAACTATCCGCTTTTTGAGTAATGATTTTAAACTTATTATTTTTTAAAAAAAATTGAGAATTATTTTTAATGACATGCAGCATTATTTTGCAAAATATAAATTTAATAATTTATTTTTAACAAACTTAAAGTTCAAGAATTATTTTAGTGATAACATGTGACACTATTTTTGTGAAATATAAATTTATAATATCATAAATGTACTTCTTTTAAATATATATATATATATACTGTTAAGTTTTGAGATTTACACTCAGTTTGGATCATTGTTACCCATTGTTTCATAATGTAGTGTATCGTATTGTACTCTATTTTACTGTACTGTATGGTAGATACAACGTTTGGCTAGGCTGTATTGTTTGCTGTTGTTTAATAACATTTTTATTGTTTGGTTTGACTGTATCGTACTATATTGTAATTTATAAATTTACTAAAATATCCATAATTATTCTAGGGCAGGAGGTTTGACTACAATTAAATAATATAGGGTAAAGGGTTAAAAAGTATCATGAAATATTATGTAAGGATATAATTAGAAAAAGAAATTAAGTAACAATGGGAACACACCAAATCGATTGTTCCATAAAATGGGATTTTTCATTGTTACGTAACAACGAAATTTAACAACACAATACAATATATTTTAAGTAACAATCAAAACAAACATTGTAGGTATGATAACGATACAATACAATACAATGGGTAACAATGATCCAAACAGAGTGTGGGTAGTTAGGTAAGTTGGTGAGGAATTTTAGGAATGACTTAGTAAGTTGATTTTTCCCCATTTTTATCTGTTTTTTATTTTTAATTTTGCCTATGTATTGTTTTTAAATTTTTGTCATGAAATTTTTTTCTTTGTCTTTTTAAATGATTAATTTTAAATTATATTGACATAGTCAAGTGCCTTGATATTACGTTGCCATTTGGGAGGGAATAATAATTTCTAAATTCAATATTTCTCTAAATTCATCATTATACTAAGTATAATAATATTTTTGCTTAATGTGGAGTGAATAAATATGAGATAAGTTAAGCGTACATATCCTATCAGATATATAATTTGAATTGTTTTTTGTGATGATATTTTTTAGAGAACAAAAAAAAGTACGTGAAACTTTACTTGAATATAAATGGTCTTATATTTGCACAATGTTTACGACCAAATCTTATTTGGAGGATTGATATCTTAAACCTCTAGTCGATATGAGCCTTGAACATCTACCTATTAAAAAAAATTAAACATTTTCTAATAATACAATGTATACATAGTAATTGCTTCTTATTTAATAAAAATAGAGTTTACATCTATTATGTTGTATTGCATTAATTCTATTACATCTTCTAGTTTATCTTTTTTTTTTTTTTTTTTTTTTTGGTTAAATAAGATTTTATTTATAAAAATGCTAAGCTATTACATTAGCATTGTTTGCTACCACTAAATCAAGGAGCACCGAGCTAGTAGAAAAAACAGACTGGGTATGATTAGAGGCATTCCCAACCAAGACCCTATTGTGGGTTAGAACATTAGAAGACAAAACACTTAGATTACCTAGTTTTGCTAGATTATTACAAGCTAAGATAGTACACTTCTTCTTAGTAGTTCCTCCGATTTTGTCATAGTGTAAGAGCTCAAATAACCATGGAGGAGGTTCCATCAAAAACACCATATCTTAAGTTGTGGCTCTTTTTGGTCCTTCAGTTGCCAATTTGTGAGCCACTTTGTTACCTTCCCTAAAATTATGCCGGATCCGGGGATTCCCCAGATTCCTCAAGGCAGACCTGCAAAGGGAGAGAAGATTAGAGAAAAGGGGAGGGGGTTGGTCCAAAATATTGATGATATCAGTAGCATCCATTTCAATCTCTGAAACAGAGAGGTTTTTAGATATAGCGAGCATTAGACCCTCATGAAAGGCCTGCAATTCCATATGACAAGGATTGATACCTTTGGCTTTCCTAAAAAAACCTACAGACCAATTGCCAGCAGAGTCTCTGAAGACTCCTCCAATCCCATGGTTAAGGGAATTAGAATTGAATGCGCCATCGAAGTTGAACTTGAGACCAGTACATGAAGGAGGGAACCATTTGACAGTATTTTAGTAATATCTTTCTTGAGGGGCTTGGTAGAGAAGAGGAATTCCAACACTCTAGAGATAAGGTTGGGGATAGGGACAGGCGACGAGTATTGTTTGAAAACATTGTTGTTCCGATTAAGCCAAATATGCCATAGGGCAAAAGGGAGAAAACAAGTCCAGCTAAGGTGACGGTTCTCGAGGGGTTGATTAGATTGTAAGAAATGAAGAATCCATTGGGGATGATCAGAAGGGAGAATTATATTAAGAGAAGTCCAGAACTCAATAGCAGTAGGGCAGCGAAGGAAAATATGAGGAATCGTTTCTTCTACTGAATTGCATATAGGGCAATTACCGGAAGAAGTAATGTTTAATCTGAAAAGGTAGGAAATGGTGGGAAGACGATTATGAACGCAGGGCCAAAGAAAAAATCTAATCTTGCCAAGCGTGCGAGTATCCCAAATCTAGTTATAGTCATTTTGGATAGTCGGGGGAAAGTACGGATTGAAAAGTTTGTAAACCGAGGACATAGAGAACAAACCATTACTATTGAGGGCCTAGGAGGGAAAATCAAAATTTCGAAGACCAACTTGGGGGGGGGGGGGGGGGGG
>JAJOOR010016619.1:0-22780 GCA_036250505.1 Solanum acaule
AAAAGTTTATCAATATCAAATATATATATATATATATATATATATATATATATATATCGTTTACACGTCATCATAATTAGAAGGTGATCACTACACTTAACATCCATTCAATTAGATCGAACGTATATAATAATACTATCTCGCATTTCATACTCGAATGGATTACACCTCTACATCATGACATCAGATATTAAGTTCATGATTAGACGACGGATTGATAGAATTTGTACAATACTCTAGAAATATAAGTATAATTATCTCCTAATTCATATCAACGTAGTTTCGTACTCTAAATATGGATTATAGATGTTTTTTTATTTATTCCACGAATTCTAACTTTTTATTTATAAAAGTATACAAACACTTTTTGAACAATTAATTGTAGGTGTAAAATGAAATTTTAGTATTATGCACAATAGCAAAATTATGATTATTAATAGGAATATTTTAAACAAACCGACCTCCGGATGTCGCTTTTATTAAAAGTAATTAGATTTAATAAAAAATACCAACGTCATGAGGTCGGTATCACATTAAAAAGTAATCATGTTAATTAAATAATATTGACATCGGGAGGTCGGTATTTTATGTTAAATTATTTTTTAACTTGTATAAAACCGTCATTCGGAAGACGATTTATTTAAAGTTAATTGAAAATATTAATTTCTTACATATTATTTAATTTTACCAACTTCCGAAAGTCGGTATTATAATTTTTTTTGTTTTTTATTTTACACAAAATCGTCCTCCGGAAGATGATTTAAATAAAATTAAATCAAAATATTTCTCAATTTTGATTTTTATATTTAATTGAGAAAATAATACCGACATCAAGAGGTCGGTTTTTATTGTAATTCATTTTCTGGGGAAAATTCCGACCTCCTGAGGTCGGAATTTGGTTTTCCCGCTTTATTTTGCATAAAAACCGTGTTGTCGGTTTTCATATCAACGTAATTTCATAGTATACAAAATTGTTATAGGTGAACAAACTGACCTCCGGATGTCGCTTTTAAAAGTAATAGATGAAATAAAAATATCGACCTCCGGATGTCACTTTAATTAATAGTAATTAGAAAAAATACCGACCTCATGAGGTCGGTATTTTAATTACATACTATTTAATTTTACCGACATTCGGAAGTTGGTATTATAACCGACATCAAGAAGTCGATTTTTATGCAAAATAACCAAATTCAGACCTCAGGAGGTCGGAATTTTTTCCAGAAATAAAAACCGACTTCTTGATGTCGGTATTATTTTCTCAATTAAATATAAAAAATATCGACCTCATGAGGTCGGTATTTTATATTAATTTATTTTTACATACTATTTAATTTTACCGACATACGAAAGTCGGTATTATTTGTTTTTATTTGTTTAATACCAACATCAAGAGGTCGATTTTTATTGTAATTCATTTTTTCTTGGAAAAATTCCGACCTCCAGAGGTCGGAATTTGGTTTTCCAGCTTTATTTTGCAAAAAAATCAACTACTTGTAAATACCGACCTCCGGAGGTCGGAAATTTTTAGGTCGGTATTCACTATTTTTTTAGTAGTGTGGTTGGCAAGCTGTCACACCAGTTTCCTTTAACAAATCTAAAGTATATTTTGTTTGGGATAAGCAAATTCCATTAGATGATCTAGACACTTCAATTCCAAGGAAAAACTTTAATGGACCAAGGTCCTTCATCTCGAATTCTTTAGACGGGTAGCTTTGGAGAGCTTTCCTTTCTTCAGGGTCATTTCCTGTCACCACCATGTCATCAACATATACAATAAGAGCAATAATTTTACCATGTTCTCTCTTCAAGAACAAAGTGTGATCGTGTTGCTTTGAGTATAGCCAAATGCCTTCATAGATTTGGTGAATTTTCCAAACCACGCTCTTGGTGATTATTTCAATCCATAAAGTGATTTATTCAATCTGCATACTCTATAATCATGTGATCTCAGAATCTTGTACCTTGGAGGATAGTCCATATAGACTTCTTCAGACATCTCACCATGTAGATAAGCATTTTTCACATCAAATTGATGTAGTGGCCAATCAAAATTTGCAGCCAAGGATAATAGCACTGGAACTGTGTTGATTTTTGCAACAGGTGCAAATGTTTCGGTATAGTCAATTCCATAGATCTGAGTATATCCCTTAGGCACCAATCTCACTTTGAATCGTTCTATCATATCATTTGCTTTGTTCTTGACTGTATACACCCATCGACATCCAACTGTTTTCTTTCCTGGTGGACAATCGACAAGTTCCCATGTATCATTTTTTTCAAGGATTTCATCTATTCATCCATAGTTGTTTTCCACCTGGGATCAGTTAAGGCTTCTTGCACATTGTTAGGAATAGATACAACAAATAATTGATTTACAAATGACTTATTTGATTTAGACAAATGATGATTAGACACAAAATGACTCAATGGGTACCTAGTCTTACCAAAAATTTTTTGTTCATAGGTGGGTTTAGGAAGACCTCTATTGTGTCGTGGTGGTAGTTGTTTGACTGATGGTTCAGGTACAAAATCAGAAACATCCTGAGTTGGCAACGATTGATGTGATATTGGACTAACTTCTCCAATTTCTTGATTTCCAATAGCACCCAAATCTTCTTCTTCAATTTCCTGATTTTCAGCAGTATCCAAATCTAATTCTGCCATATCTTGGTTATGTCATATTGCTTGATGTTCACCACCACATAGACTTGATTCATCTACAACCTGGTTACTAGGTGCAGAAAGTATCAATTTTTCATAATTTAGAGACAAAATATCTTTCAAGTCTTCCCCTTGGAGTTTTATTTCATTAGAAAAATACATAGACACTTCATGAAAAACAACATCCATTGTAACAAACATTCGTTGAGTTGGAGGATAAAAATATTTGTACCCTTTTTGATAAGTAGCATATCCCAAAAAAACACACCGCAATGCACGAGGGGATAGCTTGTCGCGTTGATGCTTATGAAGATATACAAGTTCTACACAACCAAAAACACGAGGAGTCAAATTTGGGACTGCCGGTGCAATCACCGCTTCAGCAAGAGCTTGAGATGGTGTTCTAAAGTTAATTCTGCTAGAAGGCATTCGATTAATTAAATATGTTGCACAAGTGAGTGCTTCTCCCCAATAACATTGTGCCAGATGAGCTTCAATCAATAGAGCACGAACAACTTCTAACAAATGGCGATTTTTTCTCTCGGCTACCCCATTCTGTTGGGGTGTATTGGGACAAGTAATTTGATAAGCAATTCCATGTGCTTCTAAATATCTCTTTAAGTTCATAGCTGGAATACTCTCCCCCATTGTCACTACATAGAACTCTTACTTGGGCATTATATTGAGTGCAAATCATTTTATGAAACTTTTGAAACAACAAATTCACTTCACTTTTGAACTTCATCAAACACACCCAAGTCATTCTAGTACAATTGTCTATAAAAGTAACAAACCAACGTGATCCACCTAACGTATTCACCTAGGATGTACCCCAAACATCTGGATGTAAATCATAGAAGGAATTGAACTTGTATTCACTCTTGGTGAAAAAGACACACGGTGACTCTTTGAAAGTTCACAGACATCACAATGGAAATCAGAAACATCAAATTTTGTAAATAACTTAGGAAACAATTTATTAAGATATCCAAAAGAAGCATGTCCCAATCGTCGATGCCATAGCCAAATATCATATTTCCTTGTTTTGTCCTCACAACTAAGCACATCAACAGATAATGATTGGCACAACTGATTAGAACTTTTTGACTCCAAATCCAATTAATACAACTTCTCTCATCTAGTACCATAACCAATCGTCTTCCTCGTCTGGATGTTCTTAAACACACAATAGTCAGGCTAAAACATCACAACACAAGATAGAGTAGTGGTAATTTGAGAAACAGACAAAAGGTTACAATCCAATAATGGAACTACTACGACACTGTCTAAATTCAAATTATTAATGAGAGACAAGGATCTTTCCCCAATGATAGGTGCCGAAGAACCATTAGCGGTGGAAATATACTTTTTTGACGAGGGTTTAAGGGATGAAACTTGTCTAGAATCAAATGTCATGTGATTTATAGCTCCGGAATCAATTATCCATGTACTATTAGAAACAAGTGCAGATAAATTTAAAGCCTTACCATTGTTACCTCTCGTTACTACCAAGGTTGTGGATTGTCCAACAACATCATCCTTGGCATTTGTTTCTACAATTGCAATTGTGGAACTCTTGCTTGCATTTCTCCTTCTTGAATCACGGTTATGATCCCACAATTTCAAAACAACGATCTTTTGTGTGCCCTGATCACAATGAGTACACTTATAAGTGGACTTGTTGATAACCTTAGACCTCATTCAATCTGGTTGATTTTGAGAGAACCGATTTTGATTAGATCTATATTTTCTCACCATGGCTGCTGCTTTAGATTTTTCAAGATCTCCATTCACTGTTGCATGCCGGAAAGATTTACAACGAACCATTGAGTAACATTCTTCTAATTCTGGAACAGGATCCTTCCTCAAGATTTCCCCACGAATCTGTTCAAACTCACCATCCAAACTAGCAAGAAAGATGTGCACCCTTTGTCGTTGGATAGACTTGCGGTAAGAACTGACATCCTTCTCATTTTCCATGATCACCTTATCACGGCGATCCAACTCACAAAAAATTTCAATCAGTTCTCCATAGTAGGAAGAGAGAGATCTGCCATTTTGTTTGGCAGAAAAGGCTTTTTGATTCAAAGTGAAGACTTGTAGTTCATCTGCTCTATCATAGAAGGTTGTTGACAGAGCTTTCCAGATTTCTCGAGCAGTAGGTAAGAGAATATATCGCTTCATAATCTCAAGAGACATAGATATCAACAGCCACCTCTTAACCTTTTGATTGTCAGTGTACCACTTCTCATATTCTTCATTTTTTTTTAATAGGTGGCTATGTACTCCCACGAACAAACGAGAGTTTCTCTTTTTCAGCAATATGCATCTTTATGATTTGAGACCACATATCATAATTTGTTTCATTTAGAATAATCCCTGCATTGAAAGAGGAATTTTCATATTGAATGATAATCGGGGTAGAGTTGTAAGCATCTGATTTGCCCATGGCGCTGATACCAAGTTCAAATCTTGAACATAATATTTCTTTTGTATTCTATTATTTCTCAAAGGAGGCATGTACATGAATATATAAGTACTACTAAGTTACAATATATGGAAAGAATTAATATCTTCCTATTTTACAAAGATTACTAGAATCGAGTTCCTATTTATAAAAATTACAGAATGAAGCCGTAAAATATCTCTAACTGAAAATCGATAAATAGAACCAATAACACATAAAAGCAAATCGAACCGACCGATATACACCCCTAATTCCATCCCTCATTCAATAAATTTAATCTTAAGATACTTCAAGTTTTATTCTAGAAAGTATCATCAAATTGAAAAATTACTACTTGTGTACTCAATATGTTGACAACATAAGGTTCTAGATTGATGTTTATTATTTCGCATATCTTTTGGAATTTAGTGGAGATAACAAATATAAAACATAGGAAGTAGGCCACAACTTGTCATCTATAAATATACATATATTTTCACTAACATCCCCATGATATACGCTAACTCATAGGAGGATTTCCTCTTTCTAACTAATATTGTTTCAATTGATCATTCCCAACTTTTCTCACCATACTTCTCAAAAAAGAAAACATGGATTTAAATGAGATTACACAATCCATCAACAACATTGAAATGATTCAATTGCTACCAATCCACAAGTCATCATCAATTGATCATGAACCCGCCTTTGTGCCCGTGCCATCGATTCACGAACGGAGTTCCTTGGAGACGATGAGGGAGATGATTTTTCGTATAGCGATGATGCAGCCCAACAAAATTGATCCGGAATCAGTGAAACCACCTAAGAGAAAGAACGTGAAGATATCAAAGGATCCACAGAGCGTTGCAGCCAGACATCGGAGGGAAAAAATAAGTCAAAAGATAAGGATTCTTCAAAGACTTGTTCCTGGAGGAACCAAAATGGACACAGCTTCTTTGTTAGATGAGGCTGTCCATTATGTTAAGTTTCTTAAGAAACAACTAAAATCGTTAGAGCAAGCAAGTGCTTGCTCTAATGATAACAATAATAATAGGTCAATGGTTAGTGGATTTAACCAATGGCCTCATGTGGATTATTATTCGAGATCATTGATGAATTCTAATGTGCAAATGCTAAGTTAATTAATTACTACTAATATATGGAAGTGTAAAAGTATCTAGAGTTAATAAACAATCTAAATCATGATTATGTTCACTAATTTTGTACTTTAATTGTAAATATATATTTTCCGTTTACGTATGGAGAAGTATTAATTTCCTTTTTGTATTTAGAAATGTCGACTATCCCAACCTTTATTTTAAATTCAATTACGATTGGACAAAATTAAATAATAAATTATTATAGATTCATCGACTCTTGATTAATCTAAGAGTATATTATTCATCATCATATAACAATTTAATTATTGACTCAATTATTTTTAAAAAAAATAACAACAAGCAAATAAACAGATTTTTGATTAAGTAATTTTACAGATTCAAGAATTAAGTGACCGTAGAAGCTTCCTTTATTTTTAATTTTTCAATTAACGAAGTGGTCTCATGTTTGCGTCACTGGCGTAGCCACATGGTGGTCAGGGTGTCCAATATAATTGGACACCCTTTGTCGGAAAATAATACCGCATATACAAGTAAAATGATACACGAAATGATTAAATAACATATTTTGGACACCCTTAACATAGCAAGTTGTTATAGCCAAGTGGTTTCACCTCCTTGAAATGAAGAAGTGCTTGTGTGTTTGAATCTCACTAGTTCTATTTTTTTAAAAGAGTTTTTGTTGTGCTATTTCTGGACACCCTTTGTGAAATTCGCGAATCCGAATTTAGTCGGGTTCCAATATGGGTACCGGACACGGGAGAAACCAAAAAAAAAAACTAATTATTGTATCAATTTATCAAGTATGGTTCGAGTATGAAGCAATTTTTAAAAAACTTTGTTACTAAATTTTCAAAAAAAAATTCCATAAAGCGAATCATAAGTTTTTTTCTTCTTTAATTTTGATTTGATGATAACTCGGTCACCAAATTGCCCGTTTTGAGAAGCTAGTCGCAAGAAAGAAGTGAGGATTCGGAAGCATTATGAAACTTTGCTTCTCCCCGAGTGATAAATAGGGACGCACTGTGAATTTATCGATAATATTATCTTCAAATACAACTCAACTTAATACTCCCACTAATGTTCAACTATTCGATTAAATCACAAAAGTCATACGTTCATAAGACTCCCTGATCAAAAAATCAAAGTAACGATCAACCATCCACTATCGAGATTCAATTGGCTTGGAACAAGACAAGAATGACTCCATGATAACATGATCAATCATCAGACCATATAATAATGAAAACAAAAGGTATATTTATTAGTTCTAGATGAAGCCGTATGGCAGTATAAAATGTTAATGATGATAACAAGTGTCACAAAATGTGGACTCTATAAATAAAAAAATTGTTCATGATTGACTCCAATGACTTGACAATCATGGGTTGCTCCTATTAATGGAAACCAATCAATTTGTGTAATATGTGGAGGTGTTATACTTTATTCATTATCTTTAATTTATTTTTTCTATTCTTTTATTTGTTTGTGATATAAAAAGTGGAACATTTAGAAATATACTTTTTCTTGAAAAAAGGATGCATTGTATTTTGTACTTCAAATTGGATATGTGCAATGCACGTAAATTAGCCTTCTTATTTTTATTTTTTCTCTCATTTTGTTTTTTTCCAGTTTGTGTTGATTAATTGGGACAAAAAGAAAGAATAAGAATACTATTAATTTCTAAGAAGGATTAAAAGGCCTTTATCTCAAGAAGAGGTCGAACTGCCTTTTGAGAAGAAACAATTCTTTGTTCTTTAATTTTGAATCATAATTTTGAATTTACATAGAAAAATTGACATTGTATGATAAGTTGGAAAGCCAAATAACATAAAATAACTAATATTTATATAATTGACACATGATTGTTCATAGAGCATGTATATATTTGTTTGATTGGATGGTTAGACAACTAGTTTGTCCTCCTTCTTAACTCTAATTCTTCGTATATCAATACATTATTACGGATATAAAAAAAAATAGGACATTTTCATATCAATCGATGGCTAGGATTTATCATCTTCCTAGAGAGGATTTTTTTATTGTGGAAACATAGGAATCCATCAATTACATGAGGACTTCCAACGAGTAGTAAATTCAAGTCATTCTTATCGTAGACAATCCGCTTTCGCAAGAAAAAGAAGTATTGGTATATATATCATAGATTACAGTAAGTTACAATTGAAATTAAAATGAACAGAAATGAATAAATAAACATTCAGGTTGAAATACGTACATTTTGTTCTCATTATGGAGATTCAAATCTATTGTTGTATAATTTACACCAATTTAGCAGTATATCTCTTAACTTGTCCCCTCAAGAATACAACGTCGTATAACTCAGACTCCGAATTAGTTTAAGAGTCCAAAACTCCAATCAAGACAGTAAGTAGTAACTAGCGAAATTAACAAGAAAATAGTGGATAAGACGCATCTGATTTTTCTTCTTCAGTGCCAAGTATAAAAGGAAAAGAGCTAGCAATAAGACCAAAATCTAGGAGCTAGAGCAGCCGTTGAGCCAGCTTTTCCAGATCGGACCACGTTCGTCTTAGAGTACCGTTAAGCTTCCTCGGTTTGTGGGATTAATTGATTGGAAATCCGAGATCCATAATCTTTCCTAGGAACAGCTTCTACGATGATAGGAATAAAGGCATGATTAGTTCTACAAATCTCACTGCACTAACCATAGTAAAGTACTCTTTCTCGTCATACCGAAATAGAGGTCTGATTTAAACGACCCGATACAACATCACATTTGACACCTAAGGAAGGTACAACTCAACTATGAGGTACATCAATAAATATTACAATAAAACATATATGACTCTTTACTGGTAAAACCACTCTATTGTCGATTTGAATTAAAGAATTAGGAATCAATAAAATCTCCCCAAATAGGATTTGAACCTACGACCAATCAGTTAACAGTTGACCATTCTACCAGTGAGCTATATACCGAGGAACATCATGAGATTCGAAGCGCTAACTATCTGAAGGAAGGATACAGAGTTGATCCTTGCACCGAACTTTAAGCGTTTGTTGACCCTTCTTCGGTCTTTTGAAACGGGGAGAAACTTCAAATGAAACTATTTTCGAGTAGAAAAGTCAAGATAATGAGCGCTCAGCAACCCAGTGAAATGGTGGGGAACTCAAAGAAAAGGGGGCACACTAAGCAAGTACGAGAAATTGACCAGCTCCACTTTCTCAAAAGTAAGGACCACTACGGGAGGTCAAACCATGGATCTATGTAACTAGGGAAGGGAAGAGGAAAAAAAGATCATTTCTTCCTAGTGTATAAGTAAAATCTATTCATAGTTGGTCAGTCTCCCTCGAGGGCTTCTCGTTTTTCATGAATGAGATTGTCCTCGGGCTGAGGAGTGTCCCCGTAAGTTCATTGAGTTGTTTACATAGGCATGTGGTCCTCTTTCATAATGGCCTTTGTGCCGACCAGTAGCGAGATGCTACTTATGAGCTGGTTAGGGACATGTTTCGATCACTCCACAATGATTATGTGATTAACCAAGTCTGCATTGTGTCTCCCCTCCTTTATCCATCGCTTCCCCTCGCCAGTTACTCGTGATCGATCAGGATTTCGTCCATTGTCCAAGATTTTCCATTGTTTCCCTCCGTCTCTTTTTTTCATCCATGCGACTTTCCAGATTTTATATTGAACGCATGGCGTAGCTAGGATCCTTCAAATTCTATAAACATCCTTCTTAGTATCAGGGTATGGAGAAAGAATAAGGAAGGTTATTTCACTATATTTTTTACCAGGGACAAGGCCTACGACAAGAGTGACACCAAAGGGATATTAAATTAATGAAATTGGGATATGAATAAAATATAATGAAATAGAGCCACTTTGAATTCTTTTTGAAATCTCATCTTTTTTCTTGTTAATTTCTCACATATACAAGCTCAAACTACAACCAAGAAGGTGGAAGTTGTCTATTTGCAGTCACTCTCTTATATCCTATGATAGAATAAGCATAGCAGGAAGCTTTCATGTCTTGCTTGGCATGAATCGCCGAACCTTCACTTTGGAATAGTAAAGCTTTGAAAAATGCATAATTTATTAAGTGAAATACGTTGACCGAATAGTTAGAGATGTCGCGGCTAAGCCAGAAAGAGAAATGTAAAGAGTGGATCGATTTACTGCTTCTTGAATGCCTTAAATTACTAAAGACTGGAATGGCATTTTAGGCGCTGAGCGAGAAAGGTCTCTTCATTCTTTTAGGCTTATTCACGTGATGTGTCAAGAGATGGTCGTCTCATATCCCATTCCAGTGGGGAACCTGCTCATCAATCGTCGCTTTGCTATGTCTGGCCCATCCTCTAGGTACCTTTGGAAGGTAAGGAGGCTGCATAATATTTTATAATTTTTTGGGAAAACTTATAGCATCCATCTGCTAATATGTAATGTGTTGTCTGGTGGCCTTTTTATTGATTTTGACGATTGGACCTCCCTATGAATGAAAAAGGGGTGCTTCGAATCGAGATTAACCACTAGTGATAGGGCAAAAATAAGAGGGGAGGACAAAGGAAAGAGTGATGCCTACATTAATGCGACTTCGCCCTTTAAGTGACAAGGGGGTGAGCCACTCCAAGCCGAAAGCGATGAATTCTTTAGTAAAGGCATGGCTTAATACCACTTAGGACAAGAGGTTTTTCAACTACTATTACAACTTGTACAATCTTGAGGAATTGAGACTAGTCTAATAAGTTGCTAGCCTAGTGCTACTCCTCCACAGAAGACTTGCTAGCATAGCTACCACCCTTTCTCTTGACTTTCTTTTACCAACAAAATCTCACGTATGAAGATCTCGGATTAAATACGGATCAATTAAACGACTTCTGAAATCACCGAAAGGATCAAAATCACATTCGTAGGCCGATAATTTTTCTAGATAGGTCAAATTTATCGATGAAAACTCCTTTCTCAAGTGAGTAAGAACTACGACCTACAGTGTGTAGGATTTCAACTACAAATCTCCACTAAAATCTCAAGAGCAACGTTTCAAATTGCAACTTAGCAATCTAAAGGTCTAACTCTAATACCTCAACTCCATAGTTCACTCAAACTGTTCTAACTACCCTCCAGCAAGTCAAACCCGCTTCCTGTTACAAATTTCACCAGTACAACTACTCATTTCAATCTAGAAATTATTATAACTCAATAATAACCCTAGAACTGTAATGACCCGAACCGTCGTTAATTAGGAAACAAAAAACTTTAGGAAATAGTGGGGCCACTGTCCCGCCAGAGTGGGACATATGTCGCTAGGGAGACAGCTCTCTAGCGGGATAAGTAGCCGCCAGAGTGGGATGGGCGAGACAGAATGTAAATAACGCAAAGTCTGATTTTCTTCTTTTTCCCAAAACACCTAAAAGATGCATGAATCACCCTAGAAACCCTCCACTAATAATTTCCTCATTTATTTTTTCTTCTCATATTTTTTATATAATAAAAAATTAAAAATAAAATATGTGTCAATTATCAAATAAAATAAACAAATATGTAAATGACAAAAGCTACTCCATTTTGGATGAATAACATTCACAATTGAAAAAAATGATCAGAAAATTGAACGAAAACGTAGAAAAATGAGAAATAGAAAAGGTTGATGGAAAAGAAAATAAAAAAGAGGACTAGGGATAAAAAGTACGACAGAGACAATGAAAGAGCTAGGCCCACACATTTTTTTTATACAAAAATAATTCCTCACATGTCAAATTATAGAATGCCTCTCCCACCATAAAATTTTTCGCAAACAAAACAAAAAAAATCATGGCATTTAGCTAAAAGGTGTATCCCACGCATAATATATATATATATATATATATATATATATATATATATATAGTGGCGGATCTATGAAGGGCTGTGGGGGTGTCACGCCACCCCTGAACTTCGACGGAAACTCTATATATACATAGTATATATATATAATACTTATATAAATATAAAGCGTGCCACTCATAGAACAAAATTGGCTTGTGGTGTCACGGTAGGAGGGCAACTTTAGAAGGCTGATGTTGCGGGTTCGAATCCCATTTGTACCTATTTTTTTGAGAAATTTGTTGCATACGTTTTTTAAGGAAAAAAAAAAGGCTCCAAGCACGTTTTTTTAAGGAAAAACAGCTTGCACAATTTTTATAATTGTTATTGACTTAAATTAAATTAATTACATTATTACTCCTTTGACTTTTCTTTTATTTGATTAAATACTCAATAAAAGTGTAATATCTTATTATTTATATTTTATTGATTGATATATGATATATATCGAAAAGACGAATAATTCAATCAAATATAAAATTAATTTAATCGATAAGTCTATTTGGCACCCACAGACTCTAAATCCTGGATCCGCCACTGTATATATATATATATATTAACAACTATGAGTGGACATGTATATTTTTTCACAGGAAAAAATCAAACTATAAGCTTAAAAAAAAACCGTGAGCTCGCAATCTACCGTGAACAAAATCTAAACAGGAGTATGGAAACAATCACAAAATCAAGCCAACATCATAAACTTTAGTTTAAAAGACTATACAGTAATAAAAAAACATAAGATAAAAACAAACAAAGAGCAGAAATGAGAGTGGTTAATTAAACCAAGTTTACCGGAGAAGTTAGGAATCCGGCTGGATCTGAAAATTGAGACAGGAACACCGCCGGAAATGGAGTTCAAAGTTCGGGGTTTCTCGGAGTGGTGGTGCGAGCTCAAAGCTGTTGGGTTAGTTGTAGCAGCGAAAACACAAAAATTGAATATTAATAAAAGTAACAAATAAAATGAATATTAACAAATGTAACGAATAAAATAAATGACATATAAAAAATATAATTTAACATAAAATAATAATTTAATTAAAGACACAATATTCACAACATATACAATTAATTGTGACAAAAAATAATGTAATTAAAATTAACTGATAAAAAACTTGAAATTTTGATAAATACGGATGAATATCGATAAACTTATTTAAAATTATTAAAAATGTATTTTGAACTATTGAATAAATAAAACTTAAAAATTACGAATTTTGAAAATGTTAGACCAAAATTAGGTGTCAATACTTAGTATTTTAATTTGATATAAACACTAATTATACTCCACTCAATACTTCACCAATATAGTTGAAGAGAGACTATTATTTTAATAAGAAAGTACTTCACTAATTTAATTAAAGGGAGACTATTATGCATAGTGAAGATGAGCTCTATATTGATCCATCACTTAGTAAAACAATAATTTTTACTCCAGAGTCAGTAGCAGTCTCATATTTAACTATGATTGCTTAAGGAAAACAAATTATTATAACGACCTATTTCATCATTGTTTAAAAGGCACCTTGTGCGAAAACATTTTTAAAAAAATATGTTGTCAATTTAAAATTGAAATAAGACGATGAAAATTTTAAAAAGTTTAAAATTGATCTGAATTGACATCATCATGTCATAGCGGAAATATTCTCGCGATGATAGGCCACTATACCGTTGTGCAGCCGCTATAACGAGCTTGACGAGATCCTTAATCTTTTTTTTTGCACAACTTCAATTTCAAAACACTATCATAACTATATTACATATGAAATTTGAATTTTGAAAAATTACATTTTTCTTTTAAAACACATAATGATGACATATTACGTATTGGTATATCATATGATTATGGAACCTTTGCTCTTGATAAACACATTAGTTTTATATATATATATATATTAAAAAGATTTAATATTTTGAAAGTAGTTGTTAGTGTTATACTAATGAAATTTGCAAACATAAAGTTTATCGAAGAAGTTGCATCTGACTTCTTGGACTAGATATGCGATGATACGAACTTTTGTAATAACATATTTCTACCCTACATTTTCTGGCCTTTCCCACTCAGTTTTCTAATAAATATATTTTCTCTCCTTTCAAGGGGAAACTGAAGCAATTACAATAATGCAAATAGTGAATGCATGTAAAATTGCATTGAATAATTTTGTTGGATATGACTAACGAAATGGTAGGAGGAATTATTTGAAGAAAAAATACAATTTATTATTTTTAGCATAAAGTTATGAGGAAAACAGATGAAATTGACTTGGTTATTTAGGGGTAATTTGGTAGAGTGTATAAGAATAATGTTAAATAGAGTATATTTGTAATGGTTGTATTTGCAATGAATGTATTAATTATACTTGCATTAGTTATATAGATTATTTGGTTTAATGCATTAAAAATAACATTCATTGCATAAAAAGAATTAATTTACAAAGATACCCTCCACTATTATGATGAAAAAAAATGTAAAAAAGGATTTGAGGGACAATTAAATCTTTAATTAAGTTAATGTATATATTAAAATCATTGCATTATTAATACCTAGAAATCTATGGTATTAATAATGCACACTTTAATATATAATAGAGCGTATAACTAATGCAAATATTAACTATAAATAGAAGGTTACTAATTATCATACATACAAAAATACAAATCACGAGCTTAAATAGGAAAGGTCCCACACGGCACGCCAGGCGACGTTCCTTTGCTTCCCAAAAAGCAGCGAGATAGCAGTGGACATGGCAGTCCTCCTGCAATGGCTGTTCCACTCTTCTCTGCCTAATTTAATACTTCAATTCTCACACAACCACTCCTCTCTTCTTCTCGTTCTTTTTCCGTCGGAAATCGCTTGTCTTGCTCGTCGTCGTCAACTTCCATGGAACATCATGAATCAAAATTTAATTTCCTTATGCATCTGTTCCGCATAGAGAGTTAATGGTGGAACTTGTATCGACTATGGAGAATCGTCTTGGAGAATCTTTACTTCCTTGTACTCTGCCTTCACATGTGCAGTATTTTGGAGAATGACTCTGCTACTGCTCATGCTTCTCTCTATGTCAGATCTGGAAATTCCTGTTCTCAGGTACTCTCCCACTGGCTCCTCAATTGATTATCTATTCATTCATTTCTGCAGCTATGCCAATTTATCTCTGTTATGAAAAACGAAAACAGATCTATATTAGATGTTTGCATTGTATTACATAAATTTTTTTTTACGTAAATTTCAAAGTAGTGATGAAATATTTAGTGAATATGAAAGTGATGATAGAGTTATTGATGAAAATGATTGTAGACAGTGAAGTTTTATTGATAAATTCATACTAAATTTGGATTAAATCTTAAATTCATGATACGTTGATCAAGTCAAATTACTGGTTAATAAAGTCGGATTAATATTTAAGTCAAAATGATATGACTTAAATCAAGTCCAAATAACATTTGGGCCAGTCCATTAAATTGACAAGATGAGCCCAACTCATGTTTTTCAGGCCCAATGATCAAAATTGCTTGGATCAAAATACCCCTAAAGCCTTAGCTCAAGCTTATATAAAGAGGTCTTCATAAGACCAGAAAAGACACACAGACATACACACAGAAATACATAGTTGCTCTTCATTGGTGATCTGCAAGTCTTCCGCATACAAAGAAGTCTTCGCTCCAAGTATTGAGTCGCAAGTACTCCGCCAAATCAAGAACATCTGTGGAGAGAAGAATCAAGGGATTACATATCTTTTTAAGAGATTTTATAAAGATTGTAACATTCGCATTAATTCAAATACAAATATTATTGTTTGCTTGCTATTTTTCTTTTTCTGTTTACTGTATTTCAAGATTGAAACTTTAGACGCTTACAAATTGGCACGCCCAGTGGGACAATCTTTACCTGTCATCTCTTCTTTTCAAGACGACCAAAGTTCAAAAACACTGAGATGACTTTCAAGAAGATCAACTCGAAATCCGCATTTGCATCCAAATCTGGATCTACATCCGTATCCGCATCTGCATCCAAATCTGGATCTACATCTGTATCCGCATCTGGATCAAAATCTCCATCTGCATCGGCATCAAAATCCGCATATGCATCTGTATTCGCATATGCATCTGCAAAAACTGATGGATCCAAGTTCTGCATTGATGTCGAAAACATCCTCGATGTTACTGCGGGAAGCATGGGACCTATCACAAGGAACCAAGCCAAATTGCTAGGACAACAAGCCTCACGAGTGCCGTCCGAATCTGCTACTGTCTTTGGTTTGTCTCCAAAACATGTGAAGTCTCCTACAAAAGCTGCAAAGGAAAACATCGCTGAAATGGTCGAGAGGGTTCTTGCCCAATTGAGCCCATCTACATACGAGAAGTCATTCGCTTCGGCTAACAATAATGTTTTAAGTACGGGATCTACCCCACACAACATGTTTGCATCATATGTTAAGGAAAATCAACGCTACTCTCCGCCACCTACTATGGCAATGCATGCAATGGTGACTAACGCTTCATCCGTAGAAGAACAACTTGTGAGTTTGACAAGAGCTATTGAAGGCTTGACCAAGTATGTTCAAGATCAAGATGCTCGAATTGTTAATCTAATTGATAGGGTGGAGGGAATGATGGATGAAGAATCAAGTCACGCACCTGGAAAACGTCCGCAAGTCCAAGAGACAGTCGATCACCCCACAAAACAAGTTGAATATGCTAAAGAGATCCAAGTTTCTTCGAAAGGAACGATCCCGATCAACCAAATCAGGGAGTTCATCATGGGTACCATTAAAGACAAGTACAAGGTTGCTATAAAATCCTCCTTGACATATGCAAGGCCATACACTGCAAGGATTGATAGTTTGAAAATGTCTGTCGGTTATCAACCTCCAAAGTTTCAGCAGTTCGATGGTAAGGGAAGCCCAAAGCAACATGTGGCACACTTCATTGAAACCTGCAACAATGCTGGAACATACGGCGATTACCTCGTCAAACAATTTGTCCGCTCCCTTAAGGGCAATGCTTTTGATTGGTACACGGACCTTGAGTCTGGTTCCATTGATAGTTGGGAACAAATGGAACAAGAATTTCGCAACCGCTTCTATAGCACAAGACGTACTGTAAGCATGGTGGAACTTACAAACACACGTCAACAAAATGAAGAACCAGTCTTTGACTTCATCAACCGATGGAGGCATGCAAGTCTAAACTGTAAAGATAGACTTAGTGAAGCTTCAGGCATAGAGATGTGCATTCAAGGTATGCATTGAGGTCTCCGCTATATTTTGCAAGGCATAAAGCCTAAAACTTTTGAAGAATTGGCCACTCGCGCTCATGATATGGAGTTGAGCATGTCGTCGGTCGAAACTGAAGCACCACCCGTCCACGAACTCCGCAAAGTCAAGAAAGGCAAGAATTCAAGAAAGTGGGAAAATATTTGCCAAAGACTGAAAACAAAGAATCCATGAACGTCAATGCCTCTCATATAAAATTCACCACAAGGGTGGGCAATACGCAGAGCGCAAAAGCGAACTCTTTTGAAGGAAGGACAAATCAAAAGCTCACCTTAAAGGAAATGCAGCAAAAGGACTACCCATTTCTTGACTCGGATGTTTCCGCAATCTTTGATGAACTCCTTGAGATGAAACTTTTTGAGTTACCAGAGATGAAACGACCAAATGAAGCAGGGAGGAATGATGATCCAAAATACTGCAAATATCACCGGCAGGTTGGACACCCTATCGAGAAATGCTTCGTCTTCAAGGATAAAATCATGGACTTAGCTCGCGAAGGGAAGATTGAACTTGAAGATGAGAAATTGAGTTCAAACCAAGTCAGTGTCGCTTCTGACTTACCCAATTCGGTCATGACCCGCAATTTTGTTGGAGGAAATATGGAGCAAGACATTCCAAACACCAATCAGACAGGAATGATTAAGTTTGGAGACTTCGAGCCCATTGAAGTAAATAATTTGTTATCTCTTCCTATACTAAGTGATGTGGCTTCTGTAGGAGAGGGATCGACAAGACAAGATGAAGACCTAGTAGATGATCTTGATGATTGGGGCTGGACTCTTGTGACTCGCCCTAGACGCAGAAAAGTGAGTTCGTATAAGGAGTCAACAAAGCAACACGTCAGGGAAAAGATGGTAAGGAGACCCAAAACCAAAACTTTGATCATGCATTCAAAGAAGAAGGAAATAAAGGTGCACTACTACCAAGAGCTGCGGAGACCCATTACATTAGGAGAATATTTTCCAAATTGGTGTTACACCAAGTTCACACGCGATGGCACAAAAGCTCTATGTTGTAATGTCGATGAAAAGGAAGCGAAAGATGAAACTCCATCATGTCCATCACCAAAAAATGCTCCAAAACTGTCTCCTAAAGTTGAAAATCCATCATGTCCATCACCAAGAGATGCTCCACAGTCATCTCTTGGAGTCGAAAATGCATGTATGGCCAAAATCACATTCTCTGACGATGATCTTATATTTGGTGACACATTTCATAATCGCCATTTATTCATGGTTGATTTTGCACGTGAGAAAAAGGTGAATAGAATCCTAGTCGATGGAGGATCTGGAATTAACATCCTTCCAATTCGCACAATGAAAGAACTTGGGATATCAACAGGAGATCTTACTGATAGTCGCTTGATGATCCAAAGATTCAATCAAGGAGGACAAAGGTCCATAGGGACCGTCAAAATAGACCTTACCATCGGAGAGTTGCAATCAAGCGTGTGGTTACATGTAATTGATGCAAACACTTCACTTAACATTTTGCTTGGTAGGCCGTGGGTACATGAGAACAAAGTAATCTCATCTACCTATCACCAATGTTTGAAGTATTATGAGGATGGAGTTGCAAAAAGGATTATTGCGGATAATAATCCATTCATTGAAGCTGAAGCTCACTTTGCTGACGCAAAGTTTTACTTGAAGAAATATTCCATAAAAGTTGATACCATTGTATCCGGAGATGTCGGACTTCTTAACAATATGGCTAAGGTAGCGGTCGGTAAGGCAAAAGTCGCAAACAAGGAAGATTCAAAGCTTGGAAATCCAAACAAAATGCCTAACGTGATTGGTGCCTTTTCAAGTAAAAAGGTCATACCCATTCTTCGTTATGTCCCAAAGGCAAAGAAGGACAAAGGACACTCTCTCAAGTTGCGAGAAAATGCGCTGGAAGGGTTGACCTTTCCTGTAAGGCGAATTGATACGGTGAAGTCATCCACAAAATTACTTGGGAAGTCTGTGGCTCCTAAGTCATTACTTCACGGAAAATTTGTGGCCCCTAAGTCACCTCTACATGAAGCACTCCCAATGAAGCATACAGAAGAAGGTTTTGATCCTAATGCTTACAGGCTGCTAGCAAAAGCTGGATTCGATCCAAATGAACCATCAAAATTGGGGAAGCTTCCATCAGAACCTGCTATGAGCCAACAACGTGAAGGGTTGGGCTACAAACAACCTCCACCTATCCGCATCTCCATAAAAAGGGTAAGCAATAACTACATAACTATGGAAGATGAGTCTACTAATTCTAACAAAAGGCCTTCTGTCTTTGATCGACTTGGAAGCTCAACGAAGAGGATTTCTGTATTTGAGAGGTTAGGGCCATTGAGGAAGAAAAACAAGGTTTGGAGAAATAGCAAGAGTATGCAAGCATTTGCTTTACCAAAATCTCAAAATGCTCCTAAAGACTTTCAAAGTCTAATCCCTTTTAGAATGAGGCGACAGACAAACATTGTGGTCTCATGTGGAGAAGTACTAAATACAAAGTCACATGTTGTGGTCTACACTAAGCAACGTGGTGAAGATGAAGAAAGTGTTGGCCCTTCATATCATATCGCTACACAAGATGAAAGACATATTTTTTCTCCAAATAAAATTGATGGAGAGTTGGAGAATGTTTCATGGTGTTACCATATATCTTTCAACGATGGAGAACCTCAAGAAGATGAAGATGCTAAAGATGCGCCACCCGAACTTGAAGAAGGAGTAAAGGTGACAGTTGATGCATTGAAAGAAATCAACCTTGGAACTGATGAAGATCCAAAACCCACTTATGTGAATGCTTCACTGGCGAGTGATGATGAAAAGGCCTACGTTGACTTACTCAAAGAGTATAAAGATGTATTTGCCTGGAGTTACAAAGAAATGCCTGGATTAGACCCGAAGGTAGCAGTCCATCATCTTGCTGTGAAAAGCGATGCGCGTCCCATCAAGCAAGCTCAACGACGTTTTAGGCCTGAATTGGTTCCCGTGATTGAAACTGAAGTTAACAAGCTTATTGAGGCTGGTTTTATCTATGAAGTTAAGTACCCCACATGGGTTTCAAGTATTGTCCCCGTGAGGAAGAAGAACGGGCAAATTCGAGTTTGCGTTGACTTTAGGAATCTCAATAATGCATGTCCCAAAGATGAATTTCCACTTCCTATCCCTGAGCTTATGATTGATGCCACTACTGGGTATGAGGCGATGTCTTTTATGGATGGTTCATCCGGCTATAATCAGATCCGCATGTCGCCAAAGGATGAAGAGTTGACCGCATTCCGCACTCCTAAGGGCATTTATTGTTACAAAGTAATGCCTTTTTGGTTTGAAGAACGCAGGAGCAACATACCAAAGAGCTATGCAAAACATCTTTGATAACATTCTTCACAAAAATGTTGAATGTTATGTTTATGGTTTAGTAGTGAAATCAAGAAAAAAGTGTGATCACTTGCAAGACTTGAGGATGGTGTTTGATCTACTATGAAGGTATCAACTTAGAATTAATCCTTTGAAATGTGCGTTTGGAGTTACCTCTGGAAAATTCCTTGGCTTCATTGTACGACATCGAGGAATAGAAATTGATCAAGTAAAAGTAGATGCAATTCTGAAGATGGTAGAGCCAAGAAACATCTATGAATTGAAGAGTCTGCAAGGGAAGCTAGCATATCTTAGGAGATTCATCTCGAATCTAGCAGGAAAGTGCCAACTATTCAGCCGCCTTATGAAAAAGGGCACTCTTTTCGAATGGGACCAAGCTTGTAGTAATGCCTTTGAGAGTATCAAGTCTTACTTGACAAAACCACCAGTTTTAGCAGCTTCTATTCCTGGAAAGCCATTGATACTTTACATATCAGCTCAAGAAAGATCAGTGGGAGCACTCTTAGCCCAAGAGAATGACAAAGGGAAAGAAAATTCTCTTTACTACTTGAGTAGGATGATGACACCAAATGAGTTGAAGTACTCGCCAATCGAAAAGCTATGTTTGGCCTTAGTCTTCTCAATTCAAAAGATAAAACACTACTTTCAAGCTCACGTCGTCCATCTTATTTCTAAAGCCAACCCCATCAAATTTGTGATGTCGAAACCTGTCCTCAATGATCGACTAGCAAGATGGTATCTCCAGTTTCAACAATTTGAAATTGTGTATGTTCCTGAAAAGGCTGTGAAAGGGCAAGCATTGGCAGACTTCTTAGCAGACCACCCGATACCTGATGATTGGGAACTCACTGATGAATTACCTGATGAAGATGCAATGGTTGTTGAAGTTCAACCGCCTTAGAAGATGTATTTTGATGGGGCCTCACATCGCGAAGGGGCTGGCGCTGGGGTGATATTTGTCACTTCTCGAGAGGAGATCTTGCCGTATTCCTTCACCTTAACGCAATGTTGCTCCAATAATGTTGCAGAATATCAAGCCTTGATACTTGGGCTTGAAATGGCGGTTGATATGAAGCAATTGCAATTACAAGTTTTTGGAGACTCTGAATTAGTGATCAATCAATTGTTGGGTAGCTATGAAGTCAAAAAGCCAGAATTGCGTCTCTATCATGACTATGCACAAAAATTGATTAGATGGCTCGAAGATGTAACTCTTCAACATGTTCCAAGAAAGGAGAATAAGAAAGCTGATGTTTTAGCCACTTTGGCTTCAACTTTAACTCTGCCTGATCAAGCGCAAATCACTATCTGCCAAAAATGGACAGTACCACCGGATGTGGATGAAGAAAGCAAATTTGAACATCTTGTAGCTGTCTCACAAGCTGAGATAGTCGATTGGAGACATGCTCTGATTGATTACTTGTGTTATAATATACTTCCAGAAGATCCAAAAAGAAAGATCAAAATTTGTCGTCGTGCTCCTAGGTTTCTTTACTACAAAGATACTCTATATAGAAGATCATTCGAGGGAGTCCTCTTGCGTTATTTGGGAGAAGAAGAAGCGATTCAAGCTATGCAAGAAGCACATTCTGGAGCTTGTGGATCACATCAATCTGGGCCTAAATTACACTTTCATATAAAAAGAATGGGGTATTATTGGCCAACAATGGTAAAAGATTGCTTGGATTATGCTTGAAGATGTCAAGCATGGCAATTTCATGGAAACTTTATGCACCAACCTCCTGATATATTACATCCGACTGTTGCATCTTGGCCATTTGATGCTTGGGGGCTAGACGTGGTTGGACCACTACCTAAATCTTCTGGTGGTCACTTGTACATCTTGGCTGCGACAGATTACTTCTCAAAATGGGCTGGGGTTGTAGCCCTCAAAGAAGTAAAGAAGGAAAATGCTGCAAACTTCATCAGGGTGAACATCATCTATCGTTTTGGCATTCCTAGTTATATACTAACAGATAATGGAAAGTCATTCACCAATAAATTGATGGATAAGATCTGCGACCTTTTTGGCTTCAAGCAACGTAATTCATCAATGTATTATGCTGCTGCAA
>JAJOOR010016620.1:0-24088 GCA_036250505.1 Solanum acaule
TTTGAGTCTTATGGGATTTTATTTAAAGAGTTTTTAATTCCGCACTATTTTACATATCTAATGTGATGAATGCTAAGGGCTTGTATGAGACCTCCGAGAGGTTGAATACGCATGTTACGACTTGGGGATGCTCTCGGGTCGTGACAGATAGTGATGCATGTCTGACCTAGTGATATACACCCGCTATCTCTCAGTTCGGGACCCATGGGAGACATATCTGTCCATGCATCCATCGCGGCGCGCGATACGACCCTTGATAATAGTAACAATCGCGGCGTGCGATACGTCCCTCGAAATGGTACATCCTCTTTAATTTCTTATTGTTTCTCAATTCACATAACACTTGTCACAACCATGTCTCAGAACAATGCAAATGACATGTTCACACAAATAATGAAGAGATGACCATTTTCATAACATTGCACAATTCACAACAACACAATCATGATACAACATCAACAATGATTCAACAAGCCTTTCAAACCATTCTCAACACATCACACACAAACAATTAATCACATTGCCTTTTATTACCCCTTTTTCATCATTAGAATTAATCAACATGGACAAGTCAACCCATCACCAAGTCCCATTACTCACAAACATATACCACAAGGAAATACACGAATTCCATACACTTTACAAGGGTTTAGAAATCCACTTGCCTCAATTAATCAACAATCACTTCGGGACTTGAGTCTTCCCCTTTCGTTGAGCTTTCAAATCCATAAAATCTATTCAAATAAATAATCATAATAAGATTTCAAAACTATCAACATTCATATTACTATGTGTCTAGTCTAGACACAGAACTCACTCAAATTTATAATCAAATTCCTAAGTTCGATGCCAATTAACATGTCAACTCTCATATTTTCCAAGTTTCAAGCTTAGGATTAAGTTCCAACTTCTCCTATATTATAAATCGAGAACTAGATCATCCTATAAAAATATTTCCAAGATGGATACAACCCACCAAAATAGTAACGATTATGCAGAAATTATACCCACACGCCTTCTTTTTATCACTTTAGTTTTCCCAATGATTAATTACAATAATTATCCAACAATTATCCCAAAATGGCCATTGACGGCGTATCAATATTCCACTGAAAATCTTGGCATACTGCCAAAGGGAACACCAGCAATAACTTCTCAAAAAAATAACCAATGACATATCTATTATGGTCAACTAATTATTGCATTATCACTTATAATCCTATATTTTTTTCCTTTAACTACGAACAACACAGGGATGTCAATTCAATATTGACATTTTGATGATTCTCTTTCTCCAACCAATAATAATAATATAATAATAACAACATGGCTATCCCTTAATTAGAAATGAAGTAATCGTATGCAACAATATTTAATATAAAATTATTACCTCAATGATTCGTTCTTATGTGACGGCGCCAGGAGGTATTCCGCCGACCTATTTCTTTTTCCTTCGAAAATAATTTTGTGCTAAAAGTGACAAACCCTATTAATTTATTTTAATATGGGTTAAGTAGTATAGGTATTAAATAAATTATGGCATTGCATATTAACCATCAACTAATTCACTCTAGTTAAACAAATATTCTAAATTTCCAAAAATGACATTCTGGGTCATTACAGAAAATTATTATGAGCACATTTTTAATACATTATATTATACGTGAGGATGTTTTTACTAATGTCATGTCCTGAATTAATTAGTGAGAGTTTTCATAATTTCACTTTTTTTCTTCCTAATATCGCCAACAAAAAAATGGTTATTTTTACCTACTTAATATTAATATCGATAGGAAAGGTATGGTGATAATATTATATTTCTTGTATAGTATATTATAGTAGTATTGTAACGATCTAACTCCGTCGTTATAGAAAAGTCAATAGGGAAAGAATTGGGGCCATAAAACTTTTGAGTAGTAACTTTGGATTTCCTAGCCTAGTTTAGATTTGGACGAAATCGGAGTCAGTGAGGTCTAGGGAAATCCGGTAACAAATGAGAGATCTAATTATGGTTTTGATCACATGACTAGATAGCTACGACGTTAAGGAACCCGTACGACTTTACGAAATTGAATTCGGGTGAGTAGAACTCCCGAAACTGATCTTAGCGTGAACGGATATTTTCTGAGTGTCATGGGATGAAGGGGTGTTGTGAAATGGGGCTTTGGGATTCTTAATTTTGCTCATTGTTTCCGTGCAAGCCGCTGTGGCGGAATTATTCCAGCCAGGGTAGCAGGGTGAGGACCACTGTGGCGGGACAGTCGCGATTTAAGTCAGAAATAAATCCCAAAATCGTTTTATTCTGTAAGTTTTGACTTTGAGAGCTAGGAGACGATCCCAAGTGCTTTCTTGACAGTTTTCCACCATTCTTGAGGCTAAAGGTAAGGTTTTAACTCCCCGAATCCGTTTATCGATCCGTAGAATGTACATTCGTGGGTGATTATCGATGTGGGAGGGGGGGGAGGTTGATCTGGAAATTATGGTGGAAAAAGCCCTAATCTGGGTATGGGGATCAAGGGTTTGGCCTAGGTTTGATAATGTTGATTATAATTCGGGTAATTAGGCCTCGTTTATTGATCCTTGAGTTAATTGTATGTTTTTAGCCCATGAACAAGTGGGAAGAATCCGGAAAGGGAAGATTCAAGTGCCTTAGAGGATTCAAGCTTGGATTCGAGGTAGGTGATGGTTGTGATTTCATGTTGGTATGATATATGTTTGTAATTGCTCATTATAATGCATGTATGTATGCGAATGTTGCATTATTGATCACCCTAATCGTAAATGAGGATAATTGAATAATTGTATGCCATGAATCACCTCTTGTTGTGTGATTGTGAGAATATACATTATGATTGTGATTGTGGTTTGTTGGATGGATCGGGTATTACGTTTTGACACACTAACTTGGATCGGTTGTCACGTTCCGACATAAATATGAGATCGGTTGCCATATTTCGGCATAAACATTGGATCGGATACCATGAACTGGTACACTAACAATTTGGATTTGGGTTCCATGAGAGGACCATTGAATTGGGTTTCGTGAGAAGACCATTGAATTGTGTTGTGTATGTACTTGTGTTGATTACGTTCATATCTAATGGTGATTGAGGTTGAAAGATTGTTTGTTGCTCTAAAATGATAATCAATGGGTATTACTGAGAACATGGAATGCTACATTGATCCTGAAAAGATGACTAATATTGTATATGTTGGGTATATGCATGTTTTATAATGTTGTGGTTACTTGCATATGTTTCACTTATTGGGATAACCGTGTGATCCTACCAGTACACTATGGTTGTGTACTGATACTGCACTTGCTTGTTCTTTGCTGAGTACAGGGCATCTTCAGGTGGTTGATAGACCTCAGCTAGGTGACTGTTGAGCGTGATCGGATTCAAGGGTGAGCCAGTTCTTTCAAGCTGCCATAGATCTTTCTTGTTTAAGTCCATTCTTTTCGGACTCAGACTATTTGTTTAAGGTGTTTGTCTAGTTTCGGGGTTGTACCCCTTGTTCTTAGACTTGTCGTTAGTAGAGTTTTGGTACATTGACTTTCATGTTCTAGGGGTTGTTCTTCCGCATTAGTTTGACTAGTTTGTTTAAACCTTTGGAGTTTATGGGAACTTCCTATTTCTTTTGGTCATTTAAACCTACTTCCGTATCTTTAAATGCATAGTTTTTGGTTAAGTTGTTTAGTCTGGGTTGTAGTAATGGTTCTCCCACCAGAGGATTAGTGTGGGTGTCAATCACGACGGTCTGGGTCGTGACAAATATACAATTTTAATATTGTATTATTTATTGTTGTTACTAGTATTTTTTCTTTTCTAATTGTTTTGATATGTTTTACTTAAGTGGTGAGGGTCGATTGAAAATAATTTCTCTATTCTTATAATGTGACTCTCTTCTCGAATTCCACTGAATATGTTATTGTTGTAGTCTTGTTTTCTTTTATTATTTTTAATAAATAGATTATTAGATTTACTTTTTAATCTTTATAATCTTTTCTTGTTACATACTATTCTCACTCCATTATTTTCAAAATATGAGACAGAATTTTCCCATAATCTTGCAATACTATACCCTAACATTGTAGGGCATATTTTAACATGTAATTGCACTTTAATCCTTTACTATTTTTATCATATCACTAAATAATCCTTGATTTTTTCTTCTTTTTCCTTTTCGTATTTGTTCTATTTATGCTGACTCTTTTATTTTTTGTTAAAACTATTGTGGGATCCTAGTAAGTTTGTGGTTGCAATTGCTGCGGTTGTTGAGTCTACTACAATGCAAGGTATCTTTAAGACTGAAGACACTAAGAAGGAAGAAGAAGTGGAATCTGATGAGGATGATGCGATTTTAGTCTATTTGACACTAAATCAATTAATTTTTTATAGTTTAATATAAAAAATGATTATTTACTACATATTTTTATTCTTAACTCCTCAAAATTTGCTTTGAGTCAAATGGATAGTCAGTAAAGTACTTTCCATTAAGGTTGTTGTTTGCTTGGCTCATTGTAGAGAAATTTCAATGTTGTTGTACAATTTAGTATGGGTACAATTTCAAGGTTGTTATTTGCTTGGCTCATTGTAGAGCAAGCACATGTATATTGTGATATTTGTGTTATAAAATAAAATGAAATAACTTACATTACTTTTGTGTGTTAATTGTTTTCCTTTTGTGTGGAAAATTTTGTCAACTATAAACGGTTGACTTGGTTGAGTAATTTTGTAACTGAAATTGCAATAGTTAGAATGATTTTTTTATTATAAAATAAAGTTACTTTCTGGGATAATTATCATTAGTTAAATGATATTTGTGTCATAAAATAAAATAAAATAACTTTTTGAGATAAAAAAATATTTACATAGTAACTGTATGAGAAATTAACTCGTGAAATATTTATGTTATAAGTATCGACAAGATAGAATTTAGGTTCTAATTGTCTATTATGACTTGTGAGATGTTGAGAGCCAATAAACCATGGGCCATGATGTAATGTTTGATACAAAATATAGGACTTCACGTAACTTTAAGTTTCAAAAATTATAATTTTAAAAATTATAATTTTTAAATTTCAACTTTATGATCAAATGAAATCGTAGTCAATTAGAATTCAAATATACATACTAAGAAGAGATGTGAATATAATATTGAAGTGATTTAACAACATGATATTTATTTTTAATCTTTTGAGAAATTTTACTTTTCTATTTCACTGTTATTGTAGAACGAAGATTTTTATGATTTTATAAAAAATTAAGAAGATTATGGTGCAAATTATTAAAAATATATAGAATAAGATATAAATTATAATTGTGTATAATAAAGGGTGCAGATTGCAAATTTGTGAGGATATTATTATGAGCACGTTTAAAAAAGTATAAACATTGCAAATATAATAAATGATAAAAGTAAATGTCCACCAAATTTAATTTCTCACAAAGTCACATTATGGAGTAAAGATAATTTAATTTCCAGAAAATATAATATCCACAAGATAATATATGAGGTTTTAATTTCTCATAAATAATGTAGAACTTTTTGAGTATATATCTATTTTTTGAATTATGATTATATATAACGTGCCAATAAAAGATTATTCTTTTTTTAAAAAAATTGATAACATTTTTATGGGTCAATTTTAAGTTTATATTAGTCCAATTTTTAATGGGTTAAATTTATATATATATATATATATATATAGTGTTTCTGTAAGCACATAAATCCTCATATGATAGTTTATTAAAATTTACATAAAAATCAATATTATCTCAGGAAAAAGTATATACTTTAGTATATTATTGGTTTTAAAAAAAAAAAACACCAGAAGAATAAAACTAAAGGTTAAACAACTTTGATATCAAACTTTAATATTGGACCACTTATTCCATATCCATATATTATATATAGAAATTAATAAATGTCAGGGACAATATTGGAATTAATTAAGTTCAATGGACAAACCCACAGCATCCTAGTTTTTTTTCTTCTATAAATAGGTGACAAATTTATATAAGACTAAATCAAGCAAACACTGATTTCTCACATTTAAAAAGAAAAAAAAAGAAGATCAATCAAGAGAAAAATAAATAAATATGAAGCTTGTTGAAGTTCTTCACATGAATGGAGGAATTGGAGACATTAGCTATGCAAACAATTCTTTGGTTCAGGTAAATAAATATAAATATTAATTATTCAATGAATAGAATAATTACCCACTAACGATGTTCATAAATATATGTATATATATAAAATTTAATCATGTGTAATTATCTTTTAAGTAATTTGAGGGCGTAAATCTTGTTTACATCATATATTATATTCTTATTTAGTTATTTGTAGTCGATTCTATTTGACCACACTCAAGAGCGAATTGAGTAACATGCAGGTTCATAGGAATCAATAGTTTTTGTCTAGATCCCCTAAATGTGTATTAACTTGAGAGTACTGTAGGAATTCATAAACTTCAAATTCTAGATTCATCTCTAGTCGTACATGTGCTGAAATCTAAAAAAGTACATGGCTTTTGAAGGATCCAGCATACATCCAATAATTATATTGTTTTCTCGCTTAATTAAAATTTCATGCAACATAACTTATAATAATAATTTTTTTTATGAACAGAGAAAGGCCATTCTCATGACAAAGCCAATATTAGAACAAGCCATGCGTGATCTTTACTGCAGCCTTTTCCCAGAAAACTTATGCATTGCTGATTTGGGTTGTTCCTCTGGAGCGAACACTTTTTTGGTGGTATCAGAGCTTGCTAAAACCATCGAGAAAGAACGAAAAAAGCACGGATTTCAATCACCAGAATTTCATTATCTCTTCAATGATCTTCCTAGCAATGATTTTAACACTATTTTTCAATCTTTGGGAGAATTTGAACATGATTTGAGAATGCAATTTGGAGAAGGATTTGGCCCATGTTTTTTTAGTGGAGTGGCTGGTTCATTTTATACTAGACTTTTTCCTTCAAAAAGTTTGCATTTTGTTCACTCCTCTTATAGTGTCCATTGGCTATCTCAGGTATGTTTTCTACCCCTTCCGTTCACTTTTACTTGTAAACTATATTAAAAAATATACTCACTTTTACTAATAATAATCAATTTTATCGTATCAAGAGCAAAAACTATTTTTTTTTCTTTCATATTTTATTCTTAGCATTAATTACTTATTTTTCAAATTATTATATTCTACTATTTTAGACATAATTAACCTCTCTACCTCCACAAAATAGTGGTAAAGTTTGCGTACATTTTACCCTCCCAGACCCCACTTAGTGGGATTTCAGTCTTTCACTGAATATGCTATTATTGTTATTGTATATTCTTCTAATTTTTATTTTTTTTTGCTTTTGTCTATATATCAGGTTCCTAATTTCATTGAGAAGAACAAGGGGAATATTTACATGTCAAGTACAAGTCCGCCAAGTGTTATAAAAGCATACTACAAACAATATGAAAATGATTTTTCAAATTTTCTGAAATATCGTTCTGAGGAATTGATGAAAGGTGGAAAAATGGTATTAACATTTTTAGGAAGAGAAAGTGAAGATCCTTCTAGCAAAGAAGGTTGTTATATTTGGGAGCTTCTAGGAATGGCCCTTAATGAATTGGTTATTGAGGTAAATTCTTTGATGATTAATTTTTCATCTGTTTTTATTATATGTGATCGTATTTGATGATTAAGCATGGTACATGAACTTAAAAAAATAATTAAAAATAAGATATATTATCTGTTATAGCATAGAAAACCGAGCTGATAATGATGAGATTATTAACACAAAAAGAGTATATTTTACTTAAATTTAAAAATGATATTATCATGTAAAATGAAATAAAGGGCATAGTGATAGATGAACTACTAATATGAGGATAGATTATGTTCACATAAACTCTATATTTAATTAAAAGAAAAATGAAAACAAAAGCACAAAGATATGAAAAAGATAGTACTGAATTGTTAATTTGAATTTGTTTTAAAATATTTAACATGTATTTTAGAAAAATATAAAAGCCATTTATTCTTAAGTCTGTCAATAAGAGCCCAAACCCTAATTCAATCGATAAATAGGCCAAAAATATATTTCTGAATAAATGAACATAATATAAGATAGATAAATGATAGTTGACAAATATTCTTAAAATCAAAATTATTGAATATCATTCTTAAACGTGATACAAAAATTTCAAAAGACAGATAATATGAACCAAAGACATATAGTATCGATTTGGTAACCTCTATAAATCTATTAATGCAGGGATTAATAGAAGAAGAGAAAGTGGATTCATTCAACATTCCTAATTATACAGCATCACCAGCAGAAGTGAAGTACCTAGTTGATAAAGAAGGTTCATTCACTATTAATAAATTGGAAACTACAAGAGTCCATTGGAATTATGCTTCTAATACTAATAATGAGAATATTTATAATAATGGTGGTTACAATTTATCAAGGGCCATAAGGGCTGTGGCTGAGCCTTTGCTTGTGAGCCAATTTGATCCAAAATTGATGGATTTAGTCTTCCAAAAATATGAAGAGATTGTTTCCGATTGCATGTCTAAAGAGAAAACCGAGTTTATAAATGTCACTGTCTCCATGACAAGAAAAAACTAAGGGATTGCACTTATTGTCAAAACTGAATTTAGAGCGAGTCCAGTTGATTCATCAATTCAAGTAATATATATATATATATAATAAAGTTATTTTCAACTTCAAATTTTGGATTCGTCTGGCCACCAATTTCTTTTTATTTTTACTTTGTTGTACTTCAATATGTGGTCCAAGTGCTAATTAATTTATGTTGTCTTGTTTTCTGGTGGTGTTTTTTTTAAAGTCTCTCTAAAAAGTTATGTACCAAAGAGAATAATACTTCATGTCTTAGTTATTAATTCATTCGAAAAAAGTTTCATTGCTTATTTCTCATTTAATGTTTGATATATGTTATTATAATGCTCGATCAATTTGAATTACACTCATAAATGCTACTTTGATGAGGATATATCATTCTTTACCAAAGATGTATGATTTCATTTTCCAGTGTTCCATAAGTTCTAATATGTCAAATAATATTTTTGCGTCGTATTAATTGAACAATGGACCAATATTGAATAAAGTTCAATATAATGTACAAACTACACTATATAATATTGTTCATTAATATTGCATGGAATATTAAATACTAACTAATGTTCATGTTGTATAAATTAAAATCAGATGCATATAAATAGTTGCTTTTTAAATGATTAGATGGTGTAAATTAATCTCGTTTAGATCGTGTCATGATCACTATATATAGAATTTAGATTCTTAACTTATTATGAAACAGTTACTTGTAGTTTATATTGCTTGGACCATACAACAATCTCGTTGTACCCCGGGTAGGATACAGAGAGTAACATGTGGGTTCACAAAAAATTAATAGTTTTTGTTCATATCGTGTGTATGTGTTAAACTATCCAATAAATATTTGTAAATGTTTTATTGTCGACCCAATTTTATTGTATATCAACTTGGAGTCGTTGTAGTACATCGTAGAAACTCATAAACTTCAAATTTTGAATCCGTCTCTAGGCTCATACCTATTGGATCCTCAAAAAATACATAGCTTTTGAATAACTCGATACAAGACTATATTCTTTAAGAGTCTGAAACATAACTTGTAATTATCT
The DNA here is from genome assembly GCA_036250505.1 of Solanum acaule. NCBI lineage: Eukaryota > Viridiplantae > Streptophyta > Magnoliopsida > Solanales > Solanaceae > Solanum > Solanum acaule. The sequence goes on from JAJOOR010016620.1 coordinate 9,685, forward strand.
TTTGAATAGCTTGATATATATATATATATACATTTATTAGTATAAGAAAAAAAAACTACTTACCGATATATGGAAGTTAAACTATGAATTTAATACATAGTTCCTTATAATATTTTGAAATAAATCTTTTTAAAAAAAATTCTTTTGTAAATAAGGAAAGGTGATTCTCATGACAAAACCAATAATAGAACAAGCTATAAGTGATCTCTACTTCAGCCTCTTCCCAAAAACTCTATGCATTATTGCGGTCTTTTACACGCTATGCTCCTTACGTGTGTGACCTGATTCTTTTTCAAGATCAAATATGTGAAAATTCTTTTTGATAATGTATAAGGTGGCAGAAGAAAAGAGTACTGAGTAGTCACCTAAGAGTTAGGAACCTAGAGGCTTCTTTTGTGTTTAATGTTTTGAGCCTTCCCCCATTTTATTATTTGTTTGGACTTCAATATTCAATAAATGGGTCATTGGACCGAATTTTTTTACCAAAAAAAAAAAGATGGCGGTGAAATTTGAAAATATGAGATTGCGTGCTTTTAACCATATTGAAGTGTATTATCATCTCATGATCTTATCTAAACGCTTATTTAACTATAAGAAAGAACATACTTTTATCCGTTTTACGTATGTTTTTAAACAATAGTAACAAATAACTATTCATACCAAAATCTAATATATCCTTAATTTAAAAAGTAGTTATAATATGCTACATCGATTAAATTTGACTGATATATATATATATTATGAAATAATTGTAGTGTCTGGACCAATTTTTGCATACCTCGATTAATTATAGGGTTATTTGTTACCTCTCATAACCATTAGGTACTCTGGGTAACTCTGTTCACCAAGGCTAGAAAAATGAAATGAAATCATCTAGTATTTTTTGTTTCTCCTGAAATTTGAACCTAAAATTTTATGATTCTCAACTTACTTCATTGACTACTAAGTTACGACTTTAGGTGCGATATATATACCATTTATATTCTAAATTTAAATGTAAATTAATGCGGGGATTGATAGAGAAGAGAATGTGGATTCATTCATGTGATGACCCGGAAGGTCATTTTTGGAAATTTTGAAATATTCGTTTAACTTGAGTTAATTAATTGATGGGTAATTGTAGTTGATTGAATTAATCGATAGTTAGTGGGCTAAAGTGATTATTTATTTAAGACCCTATACCATTAGGGCCATGTGTAAAAAATAAGTTAGTGGATTGTGTCAGTTTTAATAAACAATTTATTAAGAAAAGAAAGGGAGTCAGAAACTTTACCTAAGCGGACGAACAAGAGAGGAAAGGGAAAGAAATTCAATCTTCAGGTAACAATTAGTAGTACAAATTTATCGTAATTGTTTTATCTAATTGATTATGTGATGAAAGGGAATCTTGTATGAATTTGAGAATTTGGTTTAACGGAGTAGTTAATGTTCTCTTCTAATTTAGTGTGTCATTCGTATTTGGTAAATTTGGAGGCTAGGTGAGGACGAAATTAATGGTTGGCATTAGAGAGGGCAATGATAGATAAAAGAATAAAAATTATGTAACAGAGATATTGGATGGGAATTAAGGTATATTGCTGTATGTTTGATAAAGTGGACCGTGAGGCTACTCTGGAAACTTAAGGCAAGTAGGTTAACTAAATAGATGATGATGAGCCAATCATTGGATCGGAATAAAGAGTGAGAATTGAATAGTTGTCAGTACGTTGTTGGGGTTTAACAGAAGGGAAATTTGAAGTGAAAATATGGTGGGGGTGATTGTTGTTAATGGCATTATGCAATTATTGTCAGGAATGGATAATTTGTTGGGATTTCGTGAGTTTTTCATGGTTCTGCCATGAATTTGCGTGACCGGTTAGATTTCATAGTTAGTTGTTCTTATTTTAAGTATCATATTATAAATTAAATATGTAATATATTGAGATAGGTAATTAAATATTGGGTTACCGAATTGTATAAATATCATTAGACTTGTGATATTGGAGAAGTTGAAGCTTAGCCCTAGGCTTGAAACTTACAAACTTGATTATGAATTTGGGCGAGTTTTTGGGTCTAGACTAAACCTATAGTAATGTGAGTGTTGTTCGAAATCTTATTGTGAATATGTACTTGAATAGATTGCATTGATTTGGAAACTCAACGGAAAGGGAAGGCTCAAGTCTCAGAGTGATTGTTTGGTTATTTGAGGCAAGTGGATTTCTAAACACTTGTTAAGCGTATGGAATTCGTGTATTTCCTTGTGGTATATGTTTGGGAGTAATGGGAATTGGTGATGGGTTGACTTGTCCATGTTGAATAATTCTAATGATGGAAAAAGGGTAATAAAAAGGCTTGTTGTTTAATTGTTGATGTTGTGTCGCAATTGTATTGTTGTGAATTGTATATTGATATTAAATTGGTCATCTCTTCATTATTTGTGTGAACATGTCATTTGCATTGTTCTGAGACATGGTTGTGATAAGTGTTATGTGATAAGAGGATGTACCATTTCGAGGGACGTATCGCGCGCCGCGATGGATACTATATTTCGAGGGACGTATCGCGCGCCGTGATGGATACTATATTTCGAGGGACGTATCGCGCGCCGCGATGGTTACTATTATCGAGGGTCGTATCGCGCGCCGCGATGGATACATGGACAGATATGTCCCCCATGGGTCCCAGACTGAGAGACAGTGGATGTGTATCGTTAGGTCAGACATGCATCACTATACTTGACATTGCATTGCACATTTTTATCATTGATGAACTTGATCTTGTGTGTTGCCGATCTTGTGAGTGCCTTTCTGTAAAACTTGTTATTGATGGATATTGAGTGTTATTGAGAATATATAATCTGTTATTGTTGTTGAGTTGTATGCTTTGTAAACTGTGAACTGTTAGGTTGGGCTGGTTTTATGCAGGTTGTAGTTGTGGAGGTTAGGATGGGGTGTAAGGAGTACCCGTAGTTTGTTCCCTTAGCTTATGTTTAGAGGTTTGCTTGTTGAGTACCGTGTGGTTTGGTACTCATTCCTTGCTTCTACAATCTTTTGTAGGTTACGAGCCCGGATCTTCGTGATACCTTTCATTCTTTTCGTTTCCGAGGCTTTCTGTGGAGATTTGAGAGGTAGTTGTTTGTCATCTCAACGAACCTTCTTACTCCTGGTTATGATTTTGTTTTTACTTGAAAGACAATGTCATTTGAGACTTGCATATTTTATTTCAATTATAGTATTTACATTAGAGGCTTGTGCACGTGAAAACCAGGTTTTGGGGATTGAACTAAGTTGACTTGTTTTCGTAATAGTAATTGTTATTGAACTTTGTTTTATTTCCGCACTTTATCGAAATGATTGGGTTTTAGGCTGACTTGTCATGGTGGGATACGACGAGTGCCATCACATCCATTTTTGGGTCGTGACAATTCAACATTCCTCAATATAAACCATCACCAACAGAAGTGGAAGTTACAAGAGTCCATTGGAATAATGCTTCAAATAATAATGAGAATATTATTAATAATGGTGCTTACAATGTGTCAAGGTGCATGAGAGTTGTGGTTGAGCCTTTGCCTTGTGAGCCAATTTGGTCCCAAATTGATGGACTAATTGTTTCAAAAATATCAAGAGATTATTTTCGACTGCATGGCTAAAGAGAAAATAGAGTTTATAAATGTCATTAATTGTCTCATTAACCAAAAAAAATTAGGAGTCAGAGACGAATTTGAGATTATTTTTGACTTCATGGCTAAAGAGAAAATCGAGTTTATAAATGTCATTGTCTCATTAACCAAAAAAAAAAGAAAAGGAGTCAGAGACGAATCCAGAGCGAGTTCATAGATTCATCTTTGGCATTCTTAGTGTTGAATTGATTTTTTATTTGGTTAGCATTAATATTGATTTGAATCTTATTAACTATAATCTTTATTGGACCATTCAAAGTTCTAAGGCAAACTTGAAATGATATGTTAAAAGATAAAATCTATGTAAAAAGTACAAGAAATATTTATAAATTACATCTACGTAAATAATTTTTATGTATAAAAAAAATTTAAAAATTATATATATAATGTCGGATTGGTTTGATCTCATTTTTCAAAGTTAAAATGAAACCAACTCAAGTTATATATATGATCAGATTTGTTTTTTCAATACCAAATCAATCACTAATCGAATATTTTTTTAATCTAACTCGATTTGCGATTTGTTACGATTTTTATTCGATTTTTGTCCACCCCTATATAATCACATAACAAAGCTACACTCAAATGATTAATGATTCCATCGTTTGAACTTGTAAAAAAAATTGTGGACTTTGCAAGACGTGTTCAATTTTAGTTTGATTCCAGTTAGAATTCTTGGAGGCTACTCTAACCCTAAACCCTAGCTTATGCCTATATAAATGGTATTATATTCCGCAAATTCATGGAATATTCACAAAGGAGATCAAATAAATCTTAAGGAAGTACATATCATCCTAAATCCTAATTAATGAATGACCTTTGAATTATGGAATCAAGATCAAATCTTCCTAGTTCGAGAAATACATGCACTAACGGCCCTAGTTCGAGAAATACGCCACTAACGACCCTCGAATTATGGAGATCAAATAAACTCTTGGATATTTATAAAGATGAAAATCTCATAAAATTCCATAAATTCATGGAATAATCACAAAGAGATCAAAATATATCAAAATATATCAGACTCTTCTTGATAATCAAAATTCAAATACAGAAGATTCACAAATTCTTTCATGAGATCAAGTCCAAATGATCCTATTTCGAAAAATATGTTAGATTTTTAAAAGGTGTGAATGGAAAATGAAGAGTTGCGACTTTTATGAAGAGTTGTGACTTTGATGAAAAGTTGCGACTTTTATGAAGAGTTGTGACTTTTATGAAAAGTTGCGACTTTTATGAAATGTTGTGACTTTTATGAAATGTTGTGACTTTTATGAAATTAAAGGTGGTGACCTTTCCGAAAGATTGCGACTTTTCCAAAGGTTTGTGACCTTTCCGGTAAGGCACAATAAGAACATTTTCACACTACCCTTTGTTTTCTATAAATTGAGGGATTTCCTCTCATTTTAAGAACCAATTTCTAGACTTCTTCTTCTACTACTAAATCTAGTATTGTAAGTGTACTTTACTGCCGTTGAGTGGCTCGTTGACACCAGCGTTTTGGGTATCAATACACTAGTGATTGAGATCATTCTATCCTAGGAGGACATATTCCAAATCGAACCTCGGATACTAGAGGGGAATAATTTCCTTAAGGGGACACTGTGCATTCAGTGGGCTTGATCTTCTTTCTGTTTTTCCAGATTCTGGTATGTGTTACAGATTTTAGAGTTGTGAATTAATTTATGTTCTTTTGTTCTTCACTGGTTCATTAAACTTTGGTAACTTCGTGTTTCTGCAAAGTTTGTTGGAATCAATAAGATTCTTTAAACACAGATTGACAACAATTCTTCTTTAAGAAAAAAAAAATTATTTCGTATATTTTCTCTAATCTGTTTCTGATTCTAGTTTCTCTACTAGTTTTAATTTTCTAGTTGTGAAAATGTTCTTCAACTTTATTGTGTCTTACCAAGTTCTTCAAAGTTTTGTTCTAAGTATCTTTGGAATACAAGAGGAACAACAAAATATGCCACTGACAACCCTCGAATCACTGAGAAATTCAAATCATCCTAGAATATGTCACTAACAACCCTCGAATCATGGAGAAATCTTAAGAGAGAGAAAGAAGGAAGGAATAAACAAATTTATACCCACAATATTTATTAATAAAATCATATTTCTTCATATTTTATATAATTACAATTTATTTTTTCATCACTTTAAAATTTATCAACGCTCTCTTTCACAAATCACTATCCCTACAGCCTACACAATGTACGTTTGTTTAATACGTTGATTATGAATCACAATTACAACCCCTACGGCATATACAATGTACGTTTGTCTGATATATGTTGATTATGAATCACAATAATTGAGAAAATAAAAATAAAAAATCTTAGTCATGAATTATATTGCACAATGTTGAATAATGTGACCTCATGGTGATGTGTGGTCACATTTTTGGATTACACGAATGATTCGGGATCGATTCCCTTCAATATCTTCTGAGTCGAGTCTGTCGCATAGAGTTTGCCCAATATAGTTTACATCCTCCGTGTAATTTGCATGCTTTTACACAATGGTGAGTTTACCCAATGCGCTTTAAGTGCTCACCACAGAGTGCTCACTCGAAGGGCAGAGGTTATGGCAGCCACGGGTTATCCTAGGATTTCAAAAAAAAAAAAAAAAAACAATGTCTATAATATTGACTATATATATGAATGCTGGCATAATTCTACTGTAAAAATAATTGCAACTATATCTGCATCATTCTTTAACGTATGATAAATTATGTAAAGATGATGCAAATTGAATAATTCAAACAATCTAATTAATTAAGGTACTATTTTTATTTATATATAATATAAAAAGTTTAAAAAAAGACTAGGGCAAATAATGCATAAATCAAAAGGACGTACTAAATCAAATTTTTGTCGTAAATAATTATAATGTTTGTTATACCTTTGTCTTTTATATGCAGGCGAGGTCATAATAATTAATCACAAAATCCGTGTTATCATTATAACTCATCAATTTTTTTATAGCCACATAAATATTATAATATTTTTAAAATTATACCCATATAAATACTATGATACGTTGGAAATCACATTATTCACCCATATATTTTCAACAATTTAACGGATTATTTTACCTCCACAAAAAACACAGATATTTGGTGATACAAAATATGAAATAGTTATTGAGTAAATATTATTGATATTAATATCGAGCTTTTAATGAAGACTTCGTAAAAAAATCTTGATTTAGATGATCATTAACGAATTTTCGATACTGAAAGATTGATTTTCCAATGAAATAACCTATCTTTGATTATTGACGGTTTCATTTTGATGACATAATTAATTATACTTGATAATTGAGATATACAAACTAAAAATGACGTTAATTGAATGATATATATATTTCAAACAAAATCTAGGCACTAAAATAAATAAACAAATAAAAAATTATCAAAACCTACGGCAAATTATTCTGGTTTTCAACAAATTGTCATAATTTATATGCGGCAAAATGATATGGTGGACCCTTGTACTTGTATGCGTTTGTATTGTGAACCCTTCTACTTATCTATTTATCATCTAGACCCCAGAACCCATCTAAACTCAACCTATTGAACCCTTTCAACTTATCGTGACTCTCAATCGCGCTGATGTCACACACCATGTCAGATAAAATTTGCCACACCATTTTTTATTTTTATAATAATTTCTTTTTTGACAAATTAAATTTCAATTTATTATTTTAAATTAAAAGTTTGAATCTCCTCACATCATCTTCCATTTTCACCGTGAAATGGCCCAACTGCCGGAAAAAGTCGTTGTTGTTGCCGCTCCTCTTGCCGGCGAGACCACAAATACGATCTCCCCCACCAACCTCCATCTTCATCGCACACCCTCACCATTTTCTTTCCTCCTTCTCTAACCTCCACAAATCCAGAAACCCTAAGCCGCTGCACCAGCTCCTCGCCCCTCACCATCACTGACCGCTATGCTCTCCATCCTCTCCGGCGTATCAGAAGGCCAAGAAACTCCTTACTGCCTCCGGCGTACAAACATGCTAGGAGTCTTCTCGCCGCCGTCTCAGTCGTCATCGCAACTCTTGTCGGCGACCATATGTGCTCTCTTCCTCACTCGTCTTCATCTCCGTCGCACTATGGCCACCAGATCTGACCGAAAAACCTCTTCGCTGTTGTGACCAGATCCCACCCTCACCCCCCTCGTTCTTTTTCCACTGACCTGCGTCGTCTCTCTCTAGGTGCCAATGCAAAGATCTGCTAAAGAATGACAAGAGTGTGAAGAAGAAAGAAAAATGGATTGGACAGGAATGGAGATGGCCAAAAATTGAGGTGAACCGGTTGGCGGAAGAAGAAAGCCTTTTTTAGTTATTTTTTTTAAAAAGTTTTTTTATTTTAAAAGTGTTTTTATTCTAAAAAAAAAACTTAAATAGGATATCACTCGCCCTAACGAGAGTAAATTCACGCGCTTTTGCCAACTCAACCATATTGATGCCACATAAGCCTAGTCAATGGTCAGAGGGGTTTGATAAATTGTGTTTTATTAAGTTTAAGGGTTCAATTGATAAAGAATTAACTAAAAGGGTTCACAATACAAACTCATACAAGTACATGGGTCTATTAGACCATTTCGCCTTTATATGCTATGTTGTTAGTTATTATAATATTTATTTATATAAAATAAACAAAGAGAGGACCAGGTTCCACCAGAGCCTGCAGCCGCACCTTTGCTTCAGGATACATTATTGAGGGTGTTAAGTATGCTTGAGAGCTTTACTCAGGGTGGCGATGTGACTACCACACCACAGGACTCTCAGACTAGAGAGGGCGCTCAGACCCAAGAGCAGCAGGAAGCTCCAGTTATTCAGGATGCGGTTGGGCAGCTACTAAAGGATCCCGTGGTTGAGAATGATCTTGCACCAGCAGTTGGGGGTCAAGGTGCACCATTGGTTGTTCTGACAGAGGATGAGCAGCGTAGGTATGAGAAATTTCGAAAGATGGACCCACCTCAATTTCAGGGTGGGAAAAGTGAGGACGCTCATGAGTTTCTGACTACATGCCGAGAGTTGCTAGAGGTTGTTGGATTAGCTGAGTCACATGTGGTTCGATATGCTACACTCCAGCTTCGTGGGCCAGCGAGAGAGTGGTGGAGAACTTATTCGGGGGCTTTGCCAGTTGGATTTCCTCCAGTGACTTGGGAGAGGTTTTCTAGTGCCTTCCATGACCGTTTTATCCCTTGGAGCGTGAGAGAGGAGAGTCGTTTGAGGTTTGAGAATCTGAGACAGGACAGCTTATCAGTTACAGAGTATGAGGCACGTTTTTGCCAGTTGTCTAGGCATGCTTTGGCCATTATTCCAGACGAGACGGAGAGGATCCGTAGATTCGTGAGGGGGCTGACTTTCTCTATCAGATCGGCTATGTTTAGAGCATCTAGAGAAGGGGCCAGTCCATTGTGAGCACCGCTACAGAGGCAGAATTAATGGAGAGAGAAGAGTTTGGGGACCCTAAGAGGGTCCGTACAGCAGGTCAGTTTCATGGTGCCTCATCTGGAGGCAGGGGATCACACAGAGGGAGTGGTTCCTTTCAGCAGCGGGGACCCGTTCATGCATCTATGCCGACATCCGAGGGTGGTTAGATACCTCGGGGTTCTTATAGTGTGGGTCACGGTTCACAGCAGCGACCTATGGGGAGAGGCAATTATAGTGGGTTTTCAGGGTCCACACAGCAGTTCTCGGGATAGAGATTTTGCTTTTCTTGTGGAGATCCCAATCACTTGATGCGACAGTGTACTTCCCAGAGGGGTCGTGGAGGGTCCCAACCTAATTCTTCATTTCAGTCTAGACCACCGGTACCACAGGGTAGAGGCCGAGGCAGAGTTTAGTCAGGTAGAGGCGGTAAAGTTTCTAGTAGTGGTGCTACAGTTCAACAGAGTGGGGGTAGAGTTACCACCTAGGCTGGAGGTGGCCGAGGGGGCCACTGTTATGCTTTCCTGGGGAGACCCGAAGCAGAGACTTCTGATGCTGTTATTACAGGTATTATCCCAGTATGCCATCGATCTGCGTCTGTATTGTTTGTTCTAGGGTCTACATTCTTTTATGTGTCCACCTATTTTGCTGCTGAATTTGATATAATATGTGATAGCATGACTGTACCTATTCGTGTTTCTACACCCGTGGGTGAGCCTTTAGTGGTGGATCGAGTGTATCGATCTTGTCTTGTTTCCCTAGCGGGGTATGACACTTGGGTAGATTTAATCATTCTAGGGATGGTAGACTTTCATGTTATCTTGGGTATGAATTGTCTTTCTCCTTATCATGTTGTCCTTGATTATAATGCTAAGACTGTGACTTTAGCAATGACAGGTGTTCTGAGGGTTGAGTGGAAGGGTGCTAGTGGCTCTTATCCTAGCAAGGTCATCTCTTTTATCCGTGCTTAGAGATTGGTGGAGAGAGGGTGTTTGTCTTACTTAGCTTTTATTCGGGACACTAGTGTTGAACCACCTTCCATGGATTCTATTCCCGTGGTTCAGGAGTTTCTCGATATATTCCCTTCTGATCTTCCAGATGTTCCTCCCGATAGGGATATTAATTTTGCTATCGATTTGAAGCCGGGCACTAAGCCCATTTCTATTCTTCCCTACCGTATGGCTCCAGCAGAGTCGAAAGAGTTGAAGGATCAGTTGCAGGATTTATTGAGTAAGGGGTTTATTCACCCTAGTGTGTTACCTTGTGGTCCCCCTGTGTTGTTTGTGAAGAAGAAGGATGGGACTATGAGGATGTGTATTGATTACAGACAGTTAAACAAGGTAACAATGAAGAATAAGTATCCTCTTCCACGTATTGATGACTTATTTTATCAGCTACATCGTTGTTCTATAAGATTGATTTGAGGTTCGGGTATCATCAGTTGAAGATTAGGACATCAGATATCCCTAAGACAGCTTTTCGAACTCGGTACGGGCATTATGAGTTCTTAGTGATGTCTTTTTGGGTTGACTAATGCCCCTGCAACATTTATGGAATTGATGAACGAGGTGTTTCGACCATACCTTGATTCTTTTGTGATTATCTTCATCGATGACATTTTGGTTTACTCCAAAACTGAGGAGGACCATGTCCGACACTTGAGGATTGTACTTCAGAGGTTGAGGGAAGAGAAGTTGTATGCCAAATTCTCAAAGTGTGAGTTCTGGCTTAATTTTGTGGCATTCTTGGGACACGTGGTGTCCAAGGAGGGTATTAGAGTAGATCCGGCCAAGATTGAGGCAGTTAGAGGCTGGATGCGACCTACTTCTCCTACCGAGATTCAGAGTTTTGTGGGATTGGCAGGTTATTACCGATGATTTGTTCAGAGTTTCTCTATTATTGCAGCTCCATTGACTAGATTGACTCGATAGGGTGTGGGTTTTCAGTGGTCTGATGAGTGTGAGTTGAGTTTTCAAAAGCTCAAGACTTTGTTGACTTCGGCTCCTGTGTTGACTTTACCTGAGGAGGGTGTAAACTTTACAGTGTATTGTGATGCTTCAGGAGTCGGATTGGGTGGTATGTTGATGTAGAAGGGGAAAGTGATTGCTTATGCTTCCAGACAGTTGAAGTCCCATGAGAAGACCTACCACACTCATGATTTAGAGTTGGCGGTTGTGGTATTTGTACTTAAGTTATGGCGTCATTATTTGTATGGAGTGCATTGCGAGATCTTCACTGATCATCGGAGTCTTCAGTATATCTTTAGTCAGAGGGATTTAAACTTGAGGCAGCGGAGATGGATTGAGTTGCTGAAGGACTATGATGTGACCATTCTATATCATCCGGGGAAAGCCAATGTTGTGGCCGATGCTTTGAGTAGGAAGACTCCTAGCATGGGGAGTCTTGCAGCACTTAGTATTGAGAAGAAGCCATTGGCTAGAGATGTTCAGATGTTAGCTAACAATCTTGTTCGGTTGCAGATCTCAGAGAAGAGTGATGGGATGATTGCTTTTATTGAGGCTCGATCTTCTTTAGTCGAGCATATCCGTGTGCACCAGTTTGATGATGAGAAGTTATGTCTTATTCGAGACAAAGTATTGAGAGGGGAAGCCAAAGAGGTTGTCCTTGATTCTGATGGTGTTTTGAGGATCGAAGGCAGGATTTGTGTGCCCAAAACGGGAGAGTTGACTAGACTGATTCTTGAGGAGGCCCATTGTTCTCGATATTCCATCCATCCGGGAGCGGCGAAGATGTATCATGATCTGGGTCAGCATTACTGGTGGTGTGGGATGAATAGAGATATTTCAGACTTTGTTTCTAGGTGTTTGACTTGCCAACAGGTCAAGTGTGAGCACCAGCATCCTAGAGGTGTATCTCAGAGGATGTCCATTCCTACTTGGAAGTAGGAGCGGATCAATATAGACTTTGTTGTGGGTTTGCCTACCACAATGGGTGGTTTTGACTCCATTTGGGTTGTTGTTGACAGGCTGACCAAGTCTGCCCACTTCATTCCGCTTCAGGTGAAGTATACGACATAGAAGTTAGCCGAGCTATATATCAGCTAGATTGTGCGATTACATGGAGTCCCGATTTCTATTATATCTGATCGAGGTTCATTGTTCACTTCTCATTTCTGGAAAGCATTACAACATGGTTTGGGTACTCAGTTAGATATGAGTACAGCTTTTCACCCTCAGACAGATGGTCAGTCCGAGCGGACGATTCAGGTGTTGGAAGACATGCTTCGAGCTTGTGTGATCGATTTTGGTGCTATGTGGGATCGGTATTTTCCCTTAGCAGAGTTTGCCTACAATAACAGTTATCACTCTAGTATTTAGATGGCTCCATTTGAGGCGTTGTATGGCAGACGGTGTAGATCTCCGATCGGTTGGTTTGATTCGACAAAGATGGACTCTTTGGATACAGACTTGCTTAGAGATGCTATGGAGGAGATCCGCATGATTCAGTATAGACTATTGACAGCTCAGAGTCGACAGAAGAGTTATACGGACCGGAGGGTTAGAGCCTTAGTGTTTATAGAGGGCGATCATGTTTGGCTTAGAGTGTCACCCATGAAGGGTGTGATGCGGTTCGGCAAAAAGGGCAAGCTTAGCCCTAGATTCATTGGACCTTTTGAGATTTTGAGTCGAGTGGGAGAGGTGGCCTATAAGTTGGCCTTTCCACCTAGTTTGTCGGCAGTTCATCCTGTTTTCCATGTCTCTATGCTTCGAAAGTATATTCCGGATGAATCTCATGTGCTTTCACTCGATTTTGTGGAGCTGGGTCCAGACTTGACATTTGAGGAGGAGCCTATAGCTATATTGGATAGGCAGGTTCGAAAGCTTAGGACCAAAGAGATTGCTTCAGTGAAGGTGCAGTGAAAGCACCAATCAGTGGGAGAGGCAACTTGGGTGACAGAGTCTGATATGCGTGCTAGATATCCTCAGTTTTTTTAAGCTTCAGGTACTTTCTTTCACCTTATGTTCAAGGACGAACATGATTTTTAGTGGTGGATAATGTGATGACCTGGAAGGTCATTCTTGGAAATTTTGAACTATTCGTTTAATTGGAGTTAATTAATCAATAGTTAGTGGACTAAAGTGATCATTTATTTAAGACCCTATACCATTAGGGCCATGTGTTAAAAATAAGTTAGTGGATTTTATTAGTTTTAATAAACAATTAAATTAGAAATAAAGAAGAGTCAGAAAACACAGAAGAAAAAGGAAGAGGAATAACCTAACCTAGCCGCGACATCGATCAAAGAGGAAACAAAGAGTTGCAGATACACGATTTGGCCATCTTCAATTCTTGGTAGGCATACATTAATTACTTTATATAAAAATAAGGATAGTTGCTGGCATATTACATTATAATAATGTTGGATTGGTACAGTGCTAGCACTATGGTTATTATTATTAATTGTTACCAAATTTGTTGGTTATTAAGATGTGATGATTGGCAATGATTGCCATTGAAATCATTATGGTATCATTTTAGAGGGTTACTGGGATTAAAACGTTAGGGGTTTATATATATACATATGCGTTTTCAATACATACATGCAAAGCTAATTTTCTTTCCATTCTGGTACAAAGATAGGCATATATTAATTACGTATGTTTATGGCCTAGAGGGTATTGGTTAAATTATTATGGTTTGTGGATGAACAGTACTAGGATGTAGGATATGTTTATCTGTGGGTTAATATTTTTAATTCATTAAGAGTTAGATGGGATATTGAGGTAAATTGTTATATGTTTGTTAAAATGGGTTGTGAGTTTGTTTTGGAAATTAATAGGAATGGTGGGCCAAGGATTGACCATAATGAGCTAATCATTGGTTGGAATAAAAGGGTGTCAAAGGAAAAGTTACTGTTCCTAAATCAATTCGGTTAAATTTATATTGTTGTTATTATATTATGATTCAAGTGTTGATAGGTTGGTATGTGTAATTAAATATTATATGTATGGTACTAAGTGAATATCATTTGAAATATGATATTGGAAAGGAAATAATTGGAATCTAATCCTAGACGCTTTCTGTGGAGATTTGAGAGGTAGTTGTTTGTCATCTCAGCGAACCTTCTTACTCTTGTTTATGATGTTGTTTTTACTTGAAAGACAACGTCATTTGAGACTTGCACATTTTATTTCAATTCTAGTATTTACATTAGAGGCTTGTGCACGTGACAACCAGATTTTGGGGATTGAATTAAGTTGACTTGTTTTCGTAATAGTAATTGTTATTGAACTTTGCTTTATTTCCGCACTTTATCGAAATGATTGGGTTTTAGGC
>JAJOOR010016621.1:0-27401 GCA_036250505.1 Solanum acaule
CATTTAAAGTTGACCCTTACAACTCACTAGTTCAAATGACTAGTTTCCGGACGTCACGGTCATTTCTCATCATTTCATCAAGTTCTCAACTCCAAACTCACATGTGAGGCTCTAGTTTCACTAGTTCGTTTTTAGGGTCGTTACAAGGCAATAGGCCTCATACCTTCCGATTTAGCTCGGAAGTAGAATGCATAGCATGTAATGTCATGGATTTGTAATGCATTTGTTACCTGAATCATGTTGCCAATCTTGGCACATTGGTACTCTTGTCCTCATAATTTCGTAATTACTTTCGTATTCACATGTAAATGTCTCATAGAACCTCATATACTTGTAGATTAATCTGGGACACTTAACTTGGATTTAAAAGGTAACTTAAACTTGAGGATGTTTGTAAAGAGCTTAAAGTTCTTCACTTAGTATCTATATATGTTTCCTTAATAATTTGTAAATCAAAGTATTTCAGAAACACCCGTACTTTAGTAATTTAAACATACGATTTACATTTAAGAGTTTTGGAGGTCGACATTTTATATTAAAGTTTTCAAAAATATAAATTAGCGAGAAAGGAGGACTGATTTGAAATTCATATTGTTCATCCTAATCTTTTTAAGTTACTACACCTAAAGAAGAATAAGAATTTGTACACATGAACCTATAGTCAAGAGAATCAACAAAATGACATAAAGACGCCAAATACCCTATCTAACCGAACGAGTGGAATAGTAACATAATGGAGTCACAAAAATACACCAGCTGTAATATCAGTGCCTTTCACAAAAGGTCTTTCTAGTAATAGAGTAGTAAAACAATATTTGATGATTTAGGATACAAAAATTCGTGCTCAAAGAAAGTACAGTGCTTTGCCTTAACATACCTCAATTTTGGGTCTTGTTGTATCAATATGGATTGTACCCCTTCCTTACAGTATGTAGTCTACAGAAAATCATGTCACACAACCATTACAAGAAGAATATTAACACGTCAGGGTTAAAGTAGAAATTTAGAGCTCACTAGCAAAGTAATTTGCTCGCCAGACCATTTTTAAATGTATGCTTCATTACCTTTTCTTCTCCAAATTAGAACCCCAAATTAACGACATAACATACATTTTTGCAGCAGTTATTAACAAGTGGAGGCCTACGCAATAGTCAACAACAACCAAATAAAGTATGCCTGCACAACAATAAAAACTCGGAGTTTCGCCACACCAATCTTTTCAAACCCCAAAATAACCTCAACCAAATCCCAACCATGAGTCTTCAAACCATTAAAGCCAGAAAAAATATATTTAATACAGTCCTATAATTTTTCAATATAACCATAATAACTTGAACTCACCGCTTCCAATCATCATCCTATACGTTCGTCCAATAATTACATTTGGAGTCTTGTCTTTCTCTTCATAAGCAATAAGAGGTTAAAAGGCAAAACCTTAAATTAAACTTGATGGAGCTTGCAATACTTTAACATGTCTTGTCAATAACAAACCGTCTCCTTAAACACAAGACATTGAACCAAAACGAAACAATTTGAAAATTGCAATGCAATAATAGAACCAATGCTATACTAATTTATCTTACAATTAAATACCCATGTATAATTCTTCTTCTCTTCCAGACTCATATCAACAAGAACCACACACATACAAAGCATTTCCGAAATTCCAGCAACAACAATATCAGAAAAATACTTCAAAACAGCCCAACATCGCATAACTATCCAAATACGATTTTTCCAGACGTCTATTCGTGTTCTTGCTTATATAGCATAGCTATAACTTGGAGTCACTCAATAAAATGAAGGGTGAGAATTATTACCTCCAAACAGCAGCAACACCACACAAAAAACATGACTCCTTCACCATGAAGAATCCTTCAAATCACAACCAACGAGGAGGAAAGAAGTAACACAATCTCTATGAGCGTTCCGAGGATGAAACCACGTTGAAATCTTGTAGATCTTTGCTTGGATGATAGGGGAACTTTAGAGAGGATTTAGGACAGTTTTTATTCTTATTTTGGTCGAAAAAAATCTTGTGCAGTCTCACTAAAATCTGAATATCTCTCAATTCTGAGGTCGTATGGACAAATGACTTAGTGCGTTGGAAAGTAGAGTCGTAGACCTTCGATTTCGTATATTGGGGTTCGTCTAAAGCTTTATATATTGGGAGAAAAGCTCGGAGACATTTAACCCAAATTTCAGAAGGTTTATCAAAGAAACCTACTCTAACCTTTGTCAACTTTTATTTCCCAACTTGCTTGACTTCAAAACTTAACTTACGATCATTGGGCGACTACATCACCTTATAAAACATCCTTATTAGAATATAAGACACTCTTTATCTTATCCCCAAAGGTATCGGTTAACTTAAACGTTCCAAACGGGCGGGGTGTTAGAATAGACATTCTTTAACTCGGACTTGTTTAAGGACATCCTTGACCCATAACGTTAGTCTAATTCTTTCATTTTTACCACCCCTTTGCAAAATAATTCTCCTGACGTGATACACCAAGTTGTATAAACCTCATACACTCATGCAATACTATGCCTATTATGCGAAAGAACTACAGGGTCTCACATGACAGATCTATTTATATTTCTAACTGTCGTTAGTAAAAGGACTGAAATAATTCTCTATGCTTAATTAAAGGTTAAATGAAGAAGTCGAATATCACAGGGACTAAAATCATAATAAGACCATAACACAGGGACGAAAACAATTATTTTCCCTATAAAAAATCTTAGTAATATTTTGTTAGTTTTTAAATATATTTAAGTAACTTTAAAGATCATAAAAAGGTTCAACTTTAAAAAGAAAGTATTCAAACATGATATTTTATTTTTGACTTATGACTTTTTTTTTAAAAAAAAAAAATTGTCATATTTATCAATAATTATCTGTCACGGGTATTTCTTTACTTGCATAAATTATTTTTACTTATATTTTTTAATATTTTCTTTTTTTCTATTTTAATGTAAGTAACTTGACATTTATTTTTAAAAAGTCATAAAAAAGTCCAACTCAAAACATGATATTTTACTCTTGACTTATGATTTATTTTAGAATTAAATAAATAATTGATGGATCAGAATATGACATTGTCAAATTAGACTTTTAATTTTGCAACACTTTAATTATTAGTAGTGTCCATCATTGATTATAAAATCGACAAATAAATTAATATATTAAATAGTCAAAGATTTTTTTTTATTATAAATCTGTTTACTAGATTATATAATTAATGATCAATTAAATTAGAATTTTAATTTTCAACACTTTAATTACTAAGCTGCATTTGGATTTTCAAATTTGCAACACTTGAATAAGTCAATGATGTAATAAACATCATATTATATTCGTATTCATAGGACTTACCTCCCTTGAGGTTTTAAATATTATATTTACATGTTTTATTTTGATACTTATTTGATGAAATTAAATTACTTTTAAGTATAAACGTTTTGTTTAGGGTAAGGTTACCCCTTTATAGTTTAATTATTAGTTGCAAGTTTTTTCAAACTGCTAAGATAATTTGGATAAAATGGGAAGAATTGATCATAATCACATTTATATTGTTGTAATATTGATTTTTAAAATTTTTGTATGTAATTGAATATTACTTACAAAATATGTTTTAACAAGTGTTGAGTTATGTGCTTATTTTTGCTTATAATGATACACTTAAAACGATAAGTATGGTGAGTCATCCTATTTTTCATTTTGTTTTTTCCACTACTAAGATTGGGTAAAATAGAAAGAATTGATAATCACAACTATATTGATGTTGCTTTATTTTTATTTTTGTGTAATTAAGTTTTACATTACAATATATGTTTTAACAAATGCTGAGTTTACATGTTTATTTTTGTTTGTATGATACACTTAAAACATGAATCATGAGTTATCCTCTCTTTTTTTTTGTTTTTTTTTTTCACTTCTAAGATAATTTGGGTAAAATGAAAAGAATTGATAATCACAGATATATTGGTGTAATATTAATTTTTTAGAATTTTTTCTCTAACTAATTTTTATGTTACAAAATATGTTTTAACCAGTGCTAAATTCGTATTTATCTTTGTTTGTATTGATGCACTTAAAACGTGAACCATGGTGAGTCATTATATTTTTTATTTTATTTTTTCCACCGCTGAGATAATTTGGGTAAAATTGGAAGAATTGATAACCATAGCTATATTTCTGTGATATTTTTTTAAAATTTTTTGTGTAACTAATTTTTACATTATAAAAATATGTTTTAACAAGTGTTGAATTACGTGTTTATTTTTATTTGTAATGATAAACTTAAAATGTGAACCATGGTGAGTCATCCTCTTTTTTATTTTATTTTTTTCACTGCTAAGATAAACTTGGATTAAATAAAAAAAATCATGACTATATTGCATCTTCTTTTTTATTTTGTTTTTTTCACTGCTAAGATAACTCGGGTAAAAAAATAACTGATAATCACAACTATATTGTTGTAATATTATTATTTTAAACTTTTATGTAAATAATTTTCACGTTAAAAAATATATTTTAAAATAAGCATTGAGTTACATGTTTATTTTTGTTTGTAATGATACACTTAAAACGTGAACCATGAAAAGTTATCCTCTTTATTATTTTGTTTTTCAACTACTTAAATAACTTGAATAAAACGGAAAGAATTGATAATCATGACAATATTGCTTTATTATTATTATTATTATTATTATTATTATTATTATTATTATTATTATTATATTGAAGTTGAAGATATATCAAATCAAATTTAATTTATTTTAAAAAGTTTTGAATATTCAATTTTCTTTATTATGTCGTTGTAATATATGAATATCAAGTAAGAACAAAATACTTCAACAAAGTTTTGCATAATTAAAATTAGGTTATTTTAGACCAATTTAATGGATCAAATGTCTTCTTATTTTTGATACCACACTTTTTTTAAACGAATCAATTAGGCTAGAACGTCATTCAGTTAAGACAAAGACAAAGCAAAGCATTGTATCATTTTTCGAGGAATGATCGATTTATACCAAATATCCCTCTCTAAGTTCATTATTCAAATTATATTATTATTTTTAAAAGTTGTGCAGATATATAGATTTTGAAAAATCATCTGTCAAATAACATTAGATCCGAAGTTAATGTTTGCTCATATGTTTCTCAATCTTACTTACAAAATGTTAGACTGTCATCCAAAATTTAAACAACTTATAAAATTTCAGATCATAATCTAATATTTTGTCATCCGATTTTCAATTCACTCATAAGAAGACTTTAGATTAGAATCTAAATAATCATAAACTATAAGAAAATATAAAAATTATTTACTAAATAATTATCCAAAAAAGAATAACCGATGAAAGTTTGTGTTTTTGAGTAAAAGGAAAGAAAACATGTAACACAGCCTATTGAGGTGCCCAAAAATTAAGCCTAAATATGATTTCTTGAGTCAAACTCTTCAGGAAACACCATCTCCTTTGAAGAAGCAGACAAAAGGAAAAGGGAGAACGAACTTGGAGCGAAAACGGGAAACGTCATCAGCGGCGGGGAGGAGAGAAAAAAGAATAAGAACTTGTTTGGCATTGCTGCTAAAAATTGCTTATTTTTAGAATAGCTTTTCAACAAAAAATAATTTGTGTTTGGCAAATTCATTTGAAAAGTGTTTTTGATAAGCAATTTGTGTTTGACTAATTTTCTTTATAAAGTGCTTTTGAGAATTACGAAAAAAGAGCAAGTATGAATGTGTTTTTAATATTAAGATTATTTTATAGAGATAATTATTTTAAACATTAATAGAGATCTGATTTAAACGACTAGGTACAACATATGAGTTCGATCTATTAGGTTCTTTTCTTTTCAAAAACATTAATTACATTTTTAATTCAATTATTTAAAATGTACATATTCAAATTTTCAATCAATATTGTACATAGACGCCGAAATTATTGTTACGATACCAAACTTTATGGAAGACCTCTTAGCCCCCTGCACTATTTAATAGTGTATTTTAAAGGTATTTATGTGCCCGCGTTGACACGTTACTATTTATAATTATGCAATATTTATGATATCCACGTAGACACATATATACCTTTAAAATATACTATTAAATAGTGCCCGGGGGGTAAAAGGTCCTTTGCAAAATTTGACATCGTTACATCAATTTCAATCAAAATTTGGATATATTTCAAACCTTTTTCCCCTATTTTTTTGGATTCAAACTTAGCTATTATCATTTATTTTTTGTTAAAATACTCTAAAGTTTTTTAAAAATTTCAAATTAAAATAAAATAATACGTAAGAAAAGAATTTTTTGTTATTTGTTACTTTTTTGGGAGGGTCTAAATCTTTAATTGTTACTTTTTTTTAATCCTACAAAATATTGTTGTTACTTTTAATTCGAATTCTGTAAAATAATATATAAAGTGTCACGACCCCGACTGTTGTGATTGACACCCACACTAACCCTCCGGTGGGAGAACCATTACTACAATCCAAACCAAGCAACTAATCTAAAATTTTAGGCATTAAGTATACGAAAGCAGGAAAAATACTAAGGAAAGAAATAGAGTTCCCAGAAGCTCTAACAAAAATCTAACAATAATAAACTAACATTGCAGAAGTAATGCCTAGAACCTGAAAGTCAATGTACCAAAACATCTAACAATGAATCAAGTCTAAACAAGAAGGGATACAACCTCAAACTAATGTACTAATAACTAATGGAAATGTCTAAGTCCGAAATGTGGACATAGACGAAAGGAGAACTCATAAAAGCCCGGAAGAATCGGCTCACTCTTGAATTCGAACGACGATCACTGATCTTCTAAGCGAGGTCTGTCAATAGCCACTTGAAGATTTCATGTGCTCAACAAGGAAAGATCAAGTGCAGTATCAGTACACAACCACAGTGTACTGGTAAGATTACGCGGCTATCCCACTAAGTGCAACATACATAAGCCAGTACAACAATATAATCACATGCATATATCGAACATATACAATATTAACACATTTACGAACAACGAACAACTTCACATTTATATCAAATCATTGGTCCTCTCATGGAACCCAAACTCAAACAGTTAGCATATCGGAACGTGGTACTCGATCCAATGTTTATGCCGGAATGTGGCAACCGATCCCATATTTATGCCAGAACGTGGCAACCGATCCAAGTTAGTTATGCCGGAACGTGGCAACCGATCCATTCAACACACCACAATCACAATCACAAGTATATCTTCAAGATCATACATTTAAATCATGATTTCATGACAATCATCATTCATCTATATCATTTACAACAAGTGTGATCAATAGTACAACATTCCTATACATACATGTATCATAATGAAGCGAGAACAAACATACATCACACAATCATAGAATCACAACCATCACCTACCTCGAAACAAGCTTGAAACCCTAAGAAACTTGATCCTTCCCTTTCCAGATTCGTTCCTCTTGATCTTGGTCTACAAACAATCATAATAACACGGGAATCAATAAACAATCGCTAATTACCCGAATTACAAACAATTCTATGAACCCTAGATCAAACCCATGATCTCAAGTATCCAAAATAGGGTTGTTTCCACTATAAATTCCAGATCAAAACCCTTCCCCATCGATATTTACCCATTCTATTACGTTCTACGGATCGAAAAATGGATTCGGGGAATGAAAAGCTTACATGTAGCCTCAAGAATGGTGGAAAACTGTCAAGAGTCGCCCGGGGTTCGTTCCTTAGCTCTAAATATCGAAAAGTGCATAACAAGGTCGTTTAGGGATTTATTTACGATCTTAAGTTGCGTCAAACCCACCACAGCGACCCTCACCCCACTACAGTGGCCCCGCCCTGGCAGCAAAAATCCCGCCCCAGCAGCTTGAACAAAACCAGTGAGCTATTTTAATAGTTCCAAGACCCCCATTTCACAACACACCTCTAACTAACGACGCTTAGAAAATACCCTTCACGCTAAGATCGCTTCCAGGAGTTCTACTCGCCTGAATTCAATTTCATAAAGTCGTACGAATTTCACAATTTATATATCCATCCATGTAATTAAAATCATAAATAACTCACCCGATTGATACCATATTTCCATACACCTTAATGACTCCAATTTCGTCCAAATCTGGACTAGATTGGGAAAATCCAAATACTACGAAAAAGTTTTCCGGCCCCAAATTTTCCCCCGTTGGCTTTTCTATAACGATGGAAACAGGTCGTTAGAATAGATACCAATTTACCCATCACTCGTCCCCGAGTGACAAAACTTAGGAAAATAGGCTAAGGAAGGAATGAAGTAGTACCTTAATCGATGAACAATTGGGGATACTTGTCTCGCATGTCCTTCTCGGTTTCCCAAGTAGCTTCCTCAACTGGACGATGCTTCCAGTGAACTTTCATGGACTTAATGTCCTTGGTCCTCAATTTCCGAACATCACGATCAAGAATTGCAATTGGTTCCTCCTTATATTGGAGGTCCTTGTGTAACACAATTGAGTCTCACTTAATGATATAATCCCTGTCACCATTATACCTCTTCAACATAGACACATGAAATACCAGATGAACTCCCGATGACTTAGGAGGTAAAGCCAATTTATACGCTACCAGCCCCACACATTCAAGAACCTCAAATGGACTAATGTATCGCAGACTTAGCTTACCTTTCTTACCAAATCTCATCACCCCTTTCATGAGTGATACCTTAAGAAGAACATTCTCACTGGTTTGAAATTCCATGTCTCTTACCTTATGATCCACATACTTCTTTTGTCTACTCTGGGGTACTAAAGGCTTAGCTTGAATGCTCCTCACCTTATCTTAAAAATCCTTCACTAAATCTACCCCCAATGGTTTCACGTCTCCAGCCTCGAACTATCCTATGGGTGATCAACATCCCCTCTCATATGATGCCTCAAACGGTGCCATATCAATGCTGGAGTGATAACTATTATTATAAGAGAACTCACACAAAGATAGGAACTTATCCCAATGCCCTCCAAAATCAATCACACGTGACCTCAACATGTCTTCTAACACTTGAATATTCCTCTCCGACTGCCCGTCTGTCTGCGGATAAAAAGCGGTACTAAAAGTGAGTTGTGTGACCAATTCATCATGTAGTTTCCTCCAAAACTTGGATGTGAATTGGGTACCACGGTCTGAGATGATAAAGAGGGGCACCCCATGCAACCTCACTATCTCCTTCACATAAACTTTAGCCAATTGTTCAGCATTATAATCTATTCTTACCGAAATAAAATGGGCTGACTTAGAGCTCGCTTGGATTTGCTTAAAACTTGGTCAAACCTACTTTTAAGTTAGTTTTTGACTTTTGGAAGTGTTTGACAAATATAAAAACTAACTTAAAATAAGTCAAAAATGACTTAAAATAAGTTACAAAGTGTTTGACAAGGTAAAAAATGACTTAAAATAAGTCAAAAACCAAAAGTAGGTCTCCCCCTACTTTTTATTTTTTGACTTAAAAGTCATTTCAGTTTGACTTTTTATTTTTGACTTAAAAGCTACTTTTTTTAAGCCAATCCAAACGGACTCTTAGTCAATCTATGAACCACTACCCAAATAGAATCAAACTTCCCCAAAGTCTTGGGAAGACCGACCACAAAATCCATGGCTATCCTTTCTCACTTCCATTTCGGAATTGGCATTCTTTGAAGCAAACATGCAGGCCTTTGATGTTCATACTTCACTTGTTGACAATTTTGACACTTAGCCACAAACTCCGCTATGTCTTTCTTCATGCCCGACCACCAATAAATTAGCTTCAGATCTCTGTACATCTTGGTCACACTCGAATGAATAGAATATCGCAAACCATGAGACTCTGCCAACAATTTCTGAATCAAGTCATCAATTTGAGGAACACAAGTACTTCCTTTAAAATTGAGTACATCATCCGCATCAAGAGTGGTCTCTTGTGCCTTACCAATCATAGTCTTCTTCCTAAGTTCATTCAAATTTTCATTCTAAATTGTTTGGCCTTGATCTCCTCAATCAATGTGGCCCTTACTTCAATATTAGCTAACACCCTACCTCTTTCTGAGATGCCCAACTGCATGAACTTAGACTCTAAGGTCTGATTTTCCTTAGCCAAAGGTCACTTAGTTACACTCAAGTAAGCTAAACTATCCATACTCACCGTTTTTCGACTCAAAGGATCTGTCACTACATTAGCCTTATTCGGATGGTATTGAATGGTGACATCATAATCCTTGAGTAATTCCATCCACCTTCGCTATCTCAAATTCAGATTCTTTTGAGTGAATACATGTTGCAAACTACGATGATCAGTAAACATTTTGCACTTAACACCATAGAGGTAATGCCGCCAGATCTTAAGAGCAAACACTACCGCTGCCAACTCTAAACCATGCGTTAGATAATTCCTCTCATGCACCTTCAATTGACGCGAGACATAAGCTATAACATTCTTATCCTGCATCAACACAGCACCTAAACCAGAATTTGAAGCATTACCCTCTACCGGTAATGCTAGAATAGGCGTTGTAGTCAAGAGAGTCTTGAGCTTGTGAAAGCTCTCATCACACTTTTCAGCCCATTCAAATAGTATCTCCTTTTTGGTCAAATTAGTCAAGTGTGTGGCGATAGAAGCAAAATTCTTCACAAATCTACGATCATAGCTAGCGAGCCCCATAAAACTCCTAACTTCCTTCATGGAGCTAGGCCGAACCTAATTCTTAACCGCTTAAATCTTTTTGGGATCCACCATTACCCCTTCTTTTGAAACTACATGCCCCAAAAATACCACCAAATTCAACCAAAATTCACACTTAGAAAATTTAACATACAACTTTTGTTTCCCAAGGACACCTAAAACAATACGAAGATGGTCGGCATGCTCTTCCTCACTTTTTGAATAGACCAAAATATCATCAATAAATACTATAACAAACGAATCAAGGAATGGTTTGAACACCCCATTCATCAAACTCATGAAAGCTGCAGGCGCATTGGTCAAACCAAAGGACATAACTAGGAATTCATAGTGCCCATAGAGAGTTCTAAACGTCGTCTTGGGCACATCCTCAGGCCTAATTATCAACTGGTGGTTGCCAGACCTTAGATCAATCTCAGAAAAAACTGATGCACCTTGCAATTGGTCAAAAAGATCATCTATTCGAGGCAAATGATACTTGTTTCGAATAGTGACCCTATTCAATTGCCGGTAATCTATACACATTCTCATACTACCATCATTTTTATTAACAAACAAAATTAAAGCACCCCATGGGGAAGCACTAGGGTGAATAAATCCCTTATCAAGAAACTCTTGGATTTGAGCCTTAATGCATTTAACTTCTTTGTCCTTTGGCCTTCTTCTCTCATGAGGAGGGATGTATTTATCCTTCCTTCTGCATTGGACTTCGATCTCCACCATCTTTTTGGCCAACTCATCCATCTGAGTCATTAGTGCGGCCAACATGATATCCTTTTTCTACTTCTTGGTTTGTTTCAGCCATTTGATCAAGCAGTTGGGCTGCTATCACATATGGTTGTTTTGCAATTCCTCCCGGATTGAGTTGGTCAACCAACACCTTGTTTTCGGGACCAAGACTTCTGTAGAAACAGTCATGGAGGGCTATGTCGGGAATGTCATGAGTTGGGCATTGAGTTATCAGCTCTTTAAACCTTGCCTATGATTTATGGATCCGTTCACCTTCCAATTGCTTGAAGGTTAGGATGCGATCTCGGAACATCATTACTTCTAATGAAGGGAACTCCATTAGCTCGCAAGTATTGTTCGATATACTCACCTCCTTTGCTTTAAAGTACCAACAAGCAAAACAAAACTAAAAATTAAGTAAGTATACTATGACTTAGAAGAATAAAAATTTTACTAAACTAAAATTTCTCAAATAATACCATTCCCCGACAACGGCGCCATTTTGATGTTTGCGTGATCAAGACACAACTTCCAATTCAAGTGTCTACGATCGTACAATAGTAAAGTAACCCAATCAAGGGTTGGAGTCGAGTCCCAAGGGAGTGGTTTTGAGAATTAATAAAAAAAAATTAGTTCTAATTAGTCATAGTTATAAACATTATCGAATATAAACATACTAAATCTAAAGGGGTGACGCAAGCACCAATTATCAAGGGGGTTTGTATTAATTAACAACTAAAAACAGCAAAAATATACGAAAACTAAATAGAGAGACGGGATTCTTGGGATGTGGTAGGAATACGGGATAGACTAAATCATCGGGTACATGCTTTTGATAGTAGATTGTTGAGTATTTGTGACTAGGCTAGACTATAGTGAGGGTACATTCTCTCTCGAGCAACTTACCCCGAATCAACTCGGTTTCTCTCGAACACCGAGTTGCCGCATTAGGCGCCTTAGCCCATTCACTCTCTCGAGCTGAATGTGAGGGAGAAGGACTAGGATTCACTCTCTCGAGCTGAACTCATGTCGACCCAATACCACCGGCTATCAATTTAGTACTCTTAGTTTTACGACCACTCTCTCGAGAAAGACAAAAACACTAAGATGAAATCGTATTTGCAACTACAATTCTATTAAGTTCATACACAACTACTAAATGAAATCACATCTAAACAACAAATAAACTATCAACAAGCAAGACCCAACAGATAATCTAACCCATATTCATAAAATCACACCCCAAGAATTGGGGTTTTAGCTAGACATATAAAAGAGATAAAAATTTATACAAATATCAGTTTTCATCAATTGGTATGAAGAATTAGTCTTAAAACATGTCAAGAGTGAAGAATCTTCGAGACCCAAGTCCAATTTCTTGGAGTTGAAACCCTTTGAATCTTGAAGGTCTTAGACAAAGTCTCCAAAACCCTCTAAAACTTAGACTCTCTAAAAACTGTAAAAAGTTCTAATTATAATAGTAATATTGATATTTAACTACAAATTTAAAGAAGTATTTATAGTGTTTGAAAATTTGTGTTGCAGAGGACCCTTCGGCGAAGTTAGTCGGGATTGCCGATACACTCGGTGATCCATCGTTTGGTCAATTTCATCGCCTTCCTGTTTTAGCCTTCAGCCACATCACATTTTGAGTCGTTGGGCGATATGGTACTGCTTCGTGGCACTGCTCGGCGACACGTACTGTTTCATTTCATCGCCAACTTGACATTTTCCTTCGGGGCTCAGCACACTGGAACAAAAGGCAATCTCCAGGCTGATAGGCAATTCGACAACTGGGCTCAGCAATCTTCAAGCCTTCATTTCTTTGTTCTTTTTAGCCACCTTGTTCCTTCTTGCCAAGTAGTGTCCATGCTTTGCCTCAAACTCCAAATACCTGAAACTTAAGGATTTTCATCAGATATTAAAATAAAATATGCATTTGAGGACACTAATTCTCTCAAAATATAGCCCTAAATGAGTCCAAATTATGGATTCATCAATTAAGCAGAGAGAATTTTTTCAGTCCTTTTACTAACGACAGTTAGAAATATAAACAGATCCGCCATTACTTTCAGGGGCAATTACGATATTACAATAAGGAACACTTTTATAAAATTAAAAAAAACTGAACATACGAACATATTTATAATCTTCCATAGAATCCTCCCCCACTTATAACAATATCCCAACCCTGCTTATCTCATTGATATGCAAATAAATCGTCTATTTCATAGATGAGTAACTTTTGTGTTTGTTGGTGGACGGATAATTTCTCTTTACTTGTCAACTTCTTCGAGGATAGTTTCTCTTTACTTGTCAACTCCTTCTAGGGCACATAAGCAATTTATTATACCTGTTGAAGAGGAAAATATCAATCTTTTCGACAATGAAACTACATTACAAGAGTGGGCAACAACTCACGCCGATATGTGAGTACTCTGTTGAATTTAATTAGACTAGATTTTTAATACCGCATTATGAAAAAAAATCAAAATCTTTGATTATATAAGAATTAAGACATCAATACTAACTATATAATTTGGTGCATAATTTAAAATAATGTGTATCCGTGTGTGTATATTATGGAATTGTATTGATATTTAGAAAATATTAAAGTTGCATTAAAAACCAATACATGTAATTAAGTATTATGGAGACTGGGTAAATATTTTAATTACAAAATAGATATGTTCTCATGTTGGGTCTACTTGTTAAAATGACATAAGCATTTTTTTAACAATAGATAAAAGTGAAGACTCAGGGATGTGCAGATAATTAAACTGGATAGCCCTAAAATCTCATACATATAACTCAATTCTTCAAGAACTGAAACCAACATAATTCAAATTCAAAACTAATTTGGATTTGTATGATAATTCATATTTTTTGTTGGTTCTATTTATTATAACAATCCTAATACCTTCTACTTTTGCTTCTCTCATAGCAGATGAAGGTGGAGATCTAGATATGTACACTATTAAACTACACTATAAGGGTCGATGGGTGTTTGAACCATAAATGGACTATGTTTAGTGGACAAATAGCTTATTATGACTATGGCAAGGGAGAAGAAAATTCTATCATTCAGATGAGGCAGTGTATGAAAAGGTTGAAAGTCAATGACAGAAAAGTGAAATTTTGGCTTAAGTTTGGACCTTATTTTGAGACAGGTATAAGACTTGTATCAACTGATTTAGATATATATAACATTTTTTATGAAATTCCTGAGTATAAAGAGGTAGAGATATTTGTCAAGCACACAAATGAAGATCAATGGAACTATGATGTGGTTGATTATGAGGGTGGCCCAGTACTACATGATGAAGAAGGCTTGGTAGATGTGGATGTAATCGAGAAAACCGATGAGAGTAATTCGACAACTAAAGAATGTGAGTCATTTCATGATTCTGATTATTCCTTAGAAGAAGCTGACATGAATTTTGATAAATGCATCAACTCTACCGTAGAGTGGGTTGGTGTTACTGGAAAAAGTAGAGATAATCAAGCCAAAGGAAAGAATGTTGAGCATGGAGTTACCTCAAATATGTTGGTTATGTTTCCCAATGAAACTCGATAAGATGACTTCGCTACATCAGATAAGGAATTGATGAGTTTACATGGAGATTCTGACGATGAAAATCGTAAAAGATCCATTGTTTTCAATTCAACTAAGGATTTGGAGGATTCAAAATTTAAGTTTGCACTTCATATGATTTTCAGTAATAGCAAAGAATTCAAATGGGCAGTTGAGGTGCATGTTGTTATCCAAAAAACGAATATCAGATTTAAAAAGAATGAAAGTACAAGGTCTAGGGCAACTTGTAAGGTGTCAAGCTGCAAATGATTCATATTCGCATCAAAGGCTAATCAAGATGAGTCTTTCATGATCAAGATAATAGGTCCTGACCATTCCTGTGGCAATCAAAAAGATAACAAGACTATTGACTCTGGATTTTTAGCTAAGAAGTATGTGGAAAAGTTTAGAATTAATCCAAATTGGGGTGTGAGAATTTCAAGCTCATGTGATGAGGTCTCATAATTGTACCATTTCACGAAATCAAGCTTATATGGCAAAGAGGAAGGCATTAGATCTAATTACATGGACTAAAGAAGAGCAATTTGAGATGTTGTGGAATTATTGTGCTGAGTGAGGAAGAGTAATCCAGGGACTACATGTATTTTAAAGTTGGACGAAAATTCACAAACAGTGGTCAATGGTAGAAAGAGATTTTTAAGACTCTATGTGTGTTTTGTAGCTTGTAAACAGGGGTTTTTAGCTGGTTGTCGACCCACAATAGGAATAGATGGATGCCATTTGAAAGGGAACCACCAGGGGGGGAAACTATTGACAACAGTAGGCATTAATGGAAATAACAACATGTATCCTATTGCATCGCAATAGTGGAAGGTGAACTAAAGAAAACATGGAGTTGGTTTCTTACACTTCTTGATGAGGATCAAGGCATTTCACGAAATCCTTTTGCTTGGACTTTCATTTCTGATAAGCAAAAAGGTTTAAATCCAGCATTTGATGATACAATGCCACATGTTGCACACAGATTTTGTGTTAGACATCTGCACAACAATTTCAAGGCCGAAGGTTTTGGAGGACAGCCGTTGAAAGATGTCCTATGGAAAACTGTCAGGGCAACTACAGAAGCTGAATTCTTTAAGCAAATGGGGAAATTAGATTCAAAAGCCCCTGAATGGTTCACTAATAACCCCCCTATTCACTTGTCAAGGCTTTTTTCTCTTCATTTCCAAAGGGTGATGTGCTATTAAATAATTTGTGTGAGTCATTCAATATTGTACTTCTACATGTAAGAAACAAGCATATTTGGACAATGATTGAATCAATTAGGATCTACATGATGTCCAGACTTCAAAAGAAAAGACATAAAATGATGAAGTATTGTCTGAGAATTTGTCCAAAGATCATATTGAAGCTACAGAAAAATAAGGTTAAAGTTGTTGAATATATTTCCACTAAATATGATCAATTTCACTATCAAATTGAGGACATTCATCATAGACTATTCTTTGTTGATCTTAAGGAGAAAATATGTTCTTGTACGAGATGGGAATTAATAGGAATACCTTGTAGTCTTGCTATTGCAGCTATATGGGTTAAAAAAGATGAGCCTGAAATGTATGTTCATGAATGCTATACAGTTGAGCAGTACATGAAGAGTTATAACCCATCCATATTGCCAATTGTCAGCTTTGATCAATGGACTAAGACAGGGACAGAACCACCATTGCCCCCCATATATAAGGCATAACCAGGTAGACCCAAAAAAAATTGAGGAAGAGAGAAATTGATGAGACAACGCAAAAAGAATCAGATTCTAGAAAGCTTACTTTGTTAAAAGCATCAAGAAAAGGCAGAAAAAAGAAGTGCGGATCATGTGGAAACATAGGACATAATATAAGAAAATACACAATTCTTATGGGAAGAAACCAATCTGAAGCTTTACATCAACAAATTCATCAGCAAGTCGAAAGGAAGGCTCTTCTACACCTAATAATGCAACAGAAATAAGTAATCGCATAAATTGGTTCTACTCATCAACAGTAACAGTACTAAAATGTGATTCTATTATAGGTTTCAAGCACTACTATTGAGAATGTGGCGTCAAGGGAATTCAGTTCCTCATTTGAGACAGAACAAACTGTAATTATCTTTCTTGTTGTCTACTTATGTGTATGTATTTGATCTTACTAGCTGGCTTATTTATTAGTTTTCTGTATATTGTAGATCGATCAACTTAATCAGACAAGGGTACCTCAAGAACAATTGAGGAGTTCTGCATTCATATCAGAAGAAATTAGTGAGCATTCCAGTGAAGGTATAAGACCACTCATCATCGAGAAAATGGGAAAGCAGTACGTCCCAGTGTTAAAATTACAAGAAGCACTTTCTCAAAATAACAAGAGAGTAAGAAGTGATCTGCAAGCTCAAAAGAAAATTGTCCCTTAAATAAGATGTTACAGAAAACCAATGACATTACGGACATTAGTTTAGATTTAGTTCTTCTTTTATGACTTTAAAGTTGATTATGTTCCAGTGATATGTAAATGATTGTGTTTTTCCTTTTAAAACTGAATGCAACTTAAAAATTACCTTTTATTCTTCTTGATCTTAACTTGAACTAAACCATCCTTTTTTTGTAATGCTTCTATATAATTTGATTTCCAGTTCAAGGAAGACTTACACAAATAAAATTGTAATGGTGACTTTAAGCAAAATTTCTGACTAATGAAGTCAATTACTATGGTAAACGATAAATATCTTTATAATTGAATTCGAGATCTAACTAAAATATCCCACCAGCTTACCTAAGAGATACATGTTAACACGTATCTAAGCAATTTAACTTCAGTCTCAAGCAAACAACATGTCAAACATCACTCTGTACCTTCGAGGTCTTTAGTTATTGAGCTCGTAAGGAGTGAAGGATCTGATTCGTCGAGCTTATCTACCTTCCTTTTTCAAGAAGACACAACACTTCAGTTGCAGACAACAATATTGCAGATAGAGATATACTGAAAACATGCCTATAACAAACGACTATAAAGAGAGATATCAACGAATGATAATCTTCAAGTGGAAGAACACATTTTTCTACTTTAAAAATGCAACAAGAAAATGTAAAACGTTACGATGTTCGGAAAATCAAGTTTGAAGTTTCATTATGAAATTCACTATTCCACCAAGGATATAGTTTTGTCAAACCCAAGTTGTAGGATTCAATTCAAGTCCTATACAAACATTTGTTTGATCTTAATGACTCGTTGGTGTTAATTAGCCATGCTATAATGACAGCAGTCCAACAGTCGTGTCAAAGGCTCATTCAAGGTGAGCTTAAGCTCCAAACCTCAAAAATTATGAAGTAACATTTTTCTTAAATTATAGAAACTAGTATAATAGAAATAGTATTACCTAGTATAAAAGTGGCAAAATTCTAAGTGGAACTCCATTTTGAAATTTCAAAGCTCAATTTTTTCATCACTCGTCGAAATTTATAATCCAATATTTTAAGCGTATAGGTTTCAAAAATATCAATGGAGAGTACTAGCGATTATTGAGAGGAATATATATGAATTTTAGGTGAAGCAGAAAATCCACAAACACATTTTTTCACAGTCAAACCCATCATCTACTAAACTTAAGCTACCATGAAAGACAAAGGTTCAAAAATGCAAATCAGATAAACACTAATTTGAAAGCTTGATAGAAAAATCAAACAAAAATACCAAATTTCAGAAATCAAAATGTCTTTACAGGGTATGTTAAAAAATAAGAACTAAGACCAACAAAAAGAGTACCGTAATGCCCTAACTCAAACTTGAAAAGTGGTGAAGATTCAATTTTAGCAAAAATCATCCTGAAATGAGCTCCGCCATGAATTTCCTCTTCGAATTTCATAAAATTTGATTGAGTTAGAAGAAGAGAAAACCAAAAGATAAGAAAAGAGATGGAGAAAGAAAAAACACTTCATTAAAGTAAAAGATGAGGAGGGAAATGAAGCTTGTGAGTTGTGATGGAGAGAGAGAAAATACTTTCTTTGTCACGTGAGTTGTGATATTCTAGGCAGTCAAATAAATGATAAAAAAAATGTATAAGCAGTATTATTTAATAGTAATAATATTATAGTGACGTAAATGCCCCCATCAGTAATGATAGATCTGTTTATATTTCTAACTGTCGTTAGTAAAGGACTGAAATAATTCTCTCTACTTAATTAAAGGTTAAATGAGGGAAGTCGAATATCACAGGGATTAAAATCATAATAAGACCATAACACAGGGACGAAAATAATTATTTTCCCAAAAGTAAAACAAACTCACTACCTGTCATCTGTCTCCATTGACCTTTCAAATTTCTTCGCAATAACATGATATATATATATGTGTGTGTAATTTGAAAAATCGTCATTAATTTTCTTCATTTAGTAAAGAAAATAAAAAGATTTTGAAAATGAAAGGTTTTTAAAACTGAAGCTTAATTGGATTATTATTCAATTTTTAAATGTCTAATCTCTTCAATTGAGTAATGACTTTGATTAGAACGGTTGTAACGGAGGAAAATCGTTTTTTTTTTTTATCTTTAGACATGAATACACATTAGATTGAATTACAAATTAAAATTTATTTAATAGAAACAATGAGGAATAAAAGCTATATTTTTTTTAGAAAAAAAAAAGATAAATATGAATATAGCTATAGAGATGTGTCACATCACCTTTTTACTATTTAGCTTTATATTATACATAGATATAGATTGATACATAGATATAGATAGAGATTGCGAGTGATAAATATTGTTGTATGTAAACTTAACTAACAACAAAAGTGATTCTCAATAACCCCCAAAGTTGATCGCACACATGTCTGCAACATGTTTTCAAGGACTTGACACAAACATCAGGACGAATCCTTTGTCACATAACCATGATAAAATCCAAAATCAAAACTCGCCACAATTAGAGGTGAACCTAAACCAACCAACACACGCTCATGATATTCAAACAATCATAGTTCTTTAAAAAAATCTCCATCCCACAACATAAATTTCCATGAGCTTAAGTTACAAAAATTTCAATCTTTAGACATCAGATACTCCTTGAGAGATATGTCCAAACATACAAACCATCATACAATGATAGATTTAGTAATTGTAGATTACCTCTTAAGAACAGTAGAATTGGATTCAATGATCCCCACATTCAACAACACATAATCGATACACTACCTCGATTACAAGATGAATATCAAGATTGTCGGACAACCATAAATACACAAGGTAGCTCTTCTATAAATTCTCATAAGCAAGGGGTACAAATCGAATCACTCAAATACTTTAACAACTCCAAGACAACACCAATTATGTCATTGGAAATAACTAAATCTTCCCACTCAATCAAGAGAACATCGCAGGATTTGGTTCCCTTGATCCACCACTAGGGATCCACCCACAAAAGTGGAAACACACGAGGGCATAACTAGTGAATCATACTCACAATACTAACATCCGTCATAACACTCAGACCATTTACCTTATTATAACCAACACTTTTTAAATGAAACATTTCTTAGGTACTTAACAATCAATAGTAATAGACTTTACAACTCAACTCAAGTGTAAGTCCTTTCAAATGCTCATTACCGGGTACAATTGATCATTTTTCACCTTGCCAATTCATACCTTGATAACATATCTCACCACGAATGTAGACTTACAATGAAAAATATGAATTGTAAATTCAACCGTATAACATCATCCCCTTATCTATCAACATTAGCTTGTACCTTGAAGAATTTATGGATCTTTGTTTATCATTGATCGCATCTCCATCGATCTTACAATATCCTTCGCTAAAATTCCATCGTAATCCTTACTAAACACAAAAATAAAACCAAAACACTTATCATCACACTTGAGCTAATGTCTGTACACTCCTTTATCAAGCCTTTTCCAATAGTTTTTAGCCAAATCTAACGGACTTGTGACACTATTCCCCTAGCCATATCAAAACGAATGAAACCACTCATCTCTAAACCCAATTATCTACCCCTCTAAAGATATCTCTTTAGCCTTTGCAAACAAATAAATTATTTTTGCTCTCGCCTCTCTCTAAAGGCCGTACTACATTCCACTATATTTTCTTTCATTATAACTCTAGCTCTTTAATATTCTAGTCGAGTGGTGTCCCACCATCTCTTAAAACTTTCCATACACCCATGTTACTCTTCAATTATTAAGACACAACAATCTTATTATATAGTTGCATCCCATCATAATCCACCACGAACTCTTATTGTCATTATGCTCAGTCAGCCCTGACTCTCGCTACAAGTCAATATTTTCATCAACATGACACCTTAAATTTAGGTATACTCATCAAATTCAAAGGACTAACCCAATTTATACGCACTTTCTTACTAACCTCTTCAATTTCCTTCACCCAAGTATACTCAATGGAACTTTCTTTATCCATAAGCTTGTCATTTTGGTATCAATCCACTCCCTTATGGATTAAGATAAAATCATCAGTCCTCATACTACCCTTTTTCTTCTTAACAAACAAGATAGGATCACCCCATGAACCCTTTATCAAAAAGCTCTTGGATTTGAGTCTTAAACTCTCTTAATTCTGTTGGAGCAATCGATACAGAGGAATGGAAATGGGGCAAGTGTCTGTTTCCAAGTCAATGCAGGAATCTATATCTATATATAGAGGCATACCAGGCAATTCCGTAGGAAACACTTCCTTAAAATTCAGACACCAAAGGAATAACTCAATAGAGGGAGACTCAACCTCAACATCCCGAACATGAGCCAAATAAGCCAACAACCCTGCCCTACCAGTTTCCTAGCCCGAATGGAGGATATGATCTTAGCTAGCTTAGGCTTGTACACTTATTCCCACTCTAATTTTTCCCTACCGGGGATCTATAGTTACCGACTTAGTATTACCATTAAGCCCGATGTAATAGGGGTACAACCAAGTCATGCCTAGGATTATATCAAGTCAGTCATATCCAGCATAACCAAATCAACCCAAGTTTGAAAATCCATAACCACAAAAGGACAAACACGATATACAAGGGTGATTATGACTGACTCTTCAACTGGGGTAAAAACATGGATGAGGGCATCAAGTATATCACAAACCACATCAAATCCCAAGGCAATTGAACTGACACGTACGAATAAGTAGAACCCATATCACACAAAACAATAGCCATCTAGGCACACACAAGAGTAGCACTAGTGACTACTGCATCACACCTCAAACTCGGTTTTTCCTGGAAAAGCATATAACTGATCCCTGTCATCTTGACGAGCAACCTCATTGCCTGGATGCACCACTCCTCTACCCGCATTATCATTTCCCTGGTCTTCACAGCCTCGCTGATTTCCTCCTTCTATGCCCAGGTTCTCCACAATTTTAACACACCTTATAGCTTATATTCGATTGTTGAACACTAAAATAGATCGTAGGGGTTAGTTCGGGTACGATTCGAGTCCTGAAATTGTGACTAGGAAAAACATGGGAGACAAGGTTGAGATTCTGTCTCGCCTTGTCATGCTCTAGCGAAAGAAATCCTGCCCTGGTGGCCTCACCTTAACGGGAAAAATCTCGCCCCAATAGCCCTAACGAAAACAGTACCCAGGCAATAAATTTTTCTGGGGTTTTTCTCTTTTCTAAATCTCCCAACGGTTTTCAGCTTTAAGTAGGCATTTAAGAAAATCCCTTTAGCTAGGGCAATCATTGTTTACCCCCCGGTCAACCCAACAAAGTGCGCATTTTAGAATCCTTTTTCATCGTCTTAACATTACCACACACATATTCCCAGGATATACCCAGATTCTCACACAGTTATCTGTTGGTCGCAATGTATGTCCACATTTCTCGCTTACGAACCATATCGTAATTTATCTAGGCTCTTGCACCTAATCTTGTGATGACTTTCTTTTCACAACAAGTTTCACGACACTCAGGCAGTTACAACTTGCAGAGAAGACCAAATTATTTAATTAGTTCGTTTCATAGACGACCATTACTGATAATATATGCCTTATACAGCCCCTAAGGTCAGATACCAATTGGACTCAACTCATATCGAAAGCGACAATAGTAGCTAACAAGCCCCACAAAACTGTTAATTTCAATCATAGAACTTGGTCAAACCCAATTCTTAACCTCCTTAATCTTTAACTGATAGTAACCAGACCTTAATCAATCTTTAGAGAAAATTGATGCACCTTGCAATTGGTCCAAAAAAAAGGTCATCTATTCGAGGCAATTGATACTTGTTCTGAATGGTGACCCTATTCAACTGTCGGTAGTCTATACACATCCTCTCTTGCTAGTGATGGTGTTACCACTTTTGTTGCTCTAGTTCGGACCATAGAGTGAAGGAGGAAAGATACCAATTTGTATCACCCAGATACCAATTAGATTCAAGTCATAGCACGAAAGAGTAGAAATAAGTGAGTTTTTCCTAAAGTCTTATAGCCTCTTGAAGAAAAAAGTACGGACGTCATAGTACCGTTCCACAAGACTCTACTAGATACGTTTTGGTACAATGAGATCAACGAACCTACGGCTCTGATACCAACTTTGTCACGACCCAAACCGTCGTTATTGGCACCCACACTAACCCTCCAATGGGAGAACCATTACTACAACCCAAACGAACAAATTTTATGAAAACTAAGGCATTTAAAGCTACGAAAGAAGGTTTAAATGACTATAAAAATGGAGTCCCCTTAAACTCCAAAGGTTTAAACAAATAACTAACCAAACTAATATGGAAATTCAACCCCTAGAACCTGAAAGTCATTGTACCAAAACTCTACTAATGACAAGTCTAAGAACAAGGAATAGAACCCCAGAACTAAACAAATACCTTAAACAAAAAGTCTGAGTCTGAAAAGAGTGGACTTAAACAAGAAAGATCCATGGTAGCCTAAAAGAACTGGCTCACCCTTGAATCCGATCACGCTCAATAATCACATAGTTGAGGTCTATCAATAGCCACCTGAAGATGTTATGTACTCAATAAAGAAAGAGCAAATGCAGTATTAGTACACAACCACAGTGTATTGGTAAGATCACGCGGCTATCCCAAAGGTGAAATATACATAAGCAGTCATAACAAAGTAAAACACGTATATACAATATTAGTCATCACTTACAAATCACGCACAAATTCACAAGTCTCAAGAGATACAATTATTCTTTTAGAGCAACATACAGTCTTCTAATATCAATCATCATTAGACATGAACGTATTCATCACAAGTATATACACATCACAATTCAATGGTCCTCTCAGGGACCCCAATTCAGTGATCCTCTCATGGAACTCAAATCCAAATTGTTAGCATACCGGTTTGTGGTACCCGATCCAAGTTAGTGTGCTGGAACGTGGCAGTCGATCCCATGTTTATGCCGGAACGTGGCAGCCGATCCATGTTTATGCCGAAATATGGCAACCGATACATGTTTATGCTGGAACGTGGCAACGATCCATCTTTATGCTGGAACGTGGCAACTGATCCATTTAACAATCCACAATCATAATCACAATGTACATTCTCACAATCATACAATCAAGTGTTGATTTATGGCATACAATCATTCATTCATACTCAATTAGATTAGGTGTGATCCATAGGCTTCATTCACATACATACATGCATTACAATGAAGCAATTACAAACATACATCACACCAACATGAAATCACAACTATCACCTACCTCGAATCCAAGCTTGAATCCGCTAAGGCACTTGAATCTTCCCTTTCCGGATTCTTTTCGCTTGTTCTAGGTCTACAAACAACATTTTATACGCAAGGATCAACAATCAAAGGTCTAATTATCCGGATTATAACAAACTCAATAACCCTAGACCAAACCCTTGATCCCCATACCCAAATTAGGGCTTTTTCCACCATATATTCTAGATCAAAATCCTCCCCCATCGATAAGTACTCATGAATTTACATTCTGCGGATTGAAACATGGATTTGGGGAGTAAAATCCTTATCTTTAGCCTTAAGAATGGTGAAAAGCATTCAAGAACTCTCCTGGGGTCGTCTCCCAGCTCTCAAAGTCGAAAAGTGCAGAATAAAACATTTTTGGGGTTTTATTTCCGACTTAAGTCGCGTTTGTTCCGCCACAGCGGGACCCAGCCTGCCACAGCGGCTTGCACAGAACCAGTGAGCTATTTTAATAATTCTAAAACCCCCATTTCATAACACACCTTTAACCAACGACACTCAGAAAA
Source organism: Solanum acaule (assembly GCA_036250505.1). Taxonomy (NCBI): domain Eukaryota; kingdom Viridiplantae; phylum Streptophyta; class Magnoliopsida; order Solanales; family Solanaceae; genus Solanum; species Solanum acaule. The sequence goes on from JAJOOR010016621.1 coordinate 25,256, forward strand.
TACCCTCCACGCTATGTTCAATTTCGGGAGTTCTACTCATCCGAATTCAACTTCGTAAAGTTGTACGGGTTCCTTAACGTCTTAGCTATCTATTCATCCAATCAAATTCCTTATTAAATCACCCAATCATTACCAGATTTCCCTAGACTCACGTGACTCCGATTTCGTCCAAATCTGGACTAGGCTAGGAAATCTCAAGTTACTACCAAAAAGTTTTCTTGCCCCAATTCTTTCCCCATTGGCATTTCCATAACGACGGAATCGGGTCGTTACATTTGTTTATTTATTTTGTGATTGATTTCTAACATGATAGACCATATCATATACTTTTAGGGGCAATACTATCTAATTGTTATAAGAAATGTACCATAGGTAATATTATACCTTTCAAGACAAAAAAAAAAATTAATTAGAAATCGACAAACATATACACACATAAAGGAGTGGAAGAGTTTTATAACATTAATTTGATTATCGTTGTAGTCATCACTAAGACATTAATATATGATAATAACTATTCAAAAGATAACTCTTCCTTTAATGTGAAAAATAAGATAGATAATTTTTGCTTTAAATAATTGTAAGTTAAATATATATTAATCACAAATGTATTTTTATTATAGCATAACTATAAAAATAACTTTTTATTATATGTGTACAAATAAATGAGAATTTTTTTTTCAGTCTTTTCATTAAATAATTTATTTATTAATTAAAAGCTTTAAAAATACTAATAAGATGGTTTACTTATATATTTTTAGGGGCAATAATAACTCATAGCTATGAGAAATGTACCATAATTAATATTATACCTTTCAACAATGACAAAAATTAGAATGTTATGATAATAACTATTCAAAAGATAACTCCTTCTTTAATGTGAAAAATAAGATAGATAATTTTTGCTTTAAATAATTATAAGTTAAATATATATTAATCACAAATGCGCATTTATTATAGCATAACTATAAAATAACTTTAAGAATTTTTTCTTCATTATTTTCATTAGATAATTTATTTATTAATTAAAAGTTTTAAAAAGACGGTTTACTTATTTATTTTGTGATTGATGTCTTATATGATAGACCATATAATATATTTTTAGGGGTAACAATATCTAATAGCTATGAGAAATGTACCATAGGTAATATTATACCTTTCAACAATGACAAAAAAATTTAGAATATTAATTAGAAATTAATAAACATATACACACAAAAAAAAAAAAAAAACGTGATACTTTTCAACTTCATTCATTCGCATAATAACAATGTTAGTAGATATCTAATCAAAATAAAATAAAAAAGAATAGAATAATATTAATTGAAATCAAAACAATACATTAATTAATCTTCAAAATATTTATAATGAATCTTCAAAATATTTGAAAACCATTCAAACTTTTATACTAATATGACCATCTCTTTTGATGAATCTTAGAAATTAACAAACAGATACACACAAAAACAAAAACGTGATACTTTTCATCTTCATTCATTCGCATAATAACAATGTTAGTAGATATCTAATCAAAATCAAATAAAAAAGAATAGAATAATATTAAGTGAAATCAAAACAATACATTAATGAATCTTCAAAATATTTGGAAATCATTCAAACTTTTATACTAATAGGACCATCTCTTTTGATGAATCTTTCAAGATAATTAAGTTTCCTTCTTCATTTTCATGAAGTTGTACCAAACTAATGTGAACATCTCTATGATGAATTTTTGAAGAATATATATATAAATTTTATCAAAGTGAAGACCATATCATGACATTATTAAGTACATGAAGGATGAAAGAAAAAGAAAGAATGAAAAAATGGAAATGGACATTGAACATCTAAAGATGATTGTTATTTATAGATTGGGTAAATCATAACAATAGTTAGAAAGAAGTTGAAGAGGCATATTATTTAAGTAGAGAAGATAAATAGATGGAGGTTTTTTGTAACTTATTAGACATAATTAGAATAGTAAATATGATTGAATTTTTAAATTAATAAACAATTATTTAATGAGAAAATGAAGGAAAAAAAATTATAAATGGGAATGGAGGCCATAGAGAGATGCCACATCACCTTCTCTATGTTTCTCCTTTATATATATATATATATATATATATATATATATATATATATA
>JAJOOR010016622.1:0-23341 GCA_036250505.1 Solanum acaule
AAAAAAAAAAAGTGCATTAATGAAGTATATTTTTTGCTACTTTTGAGTCATTTTATATATATAACTACGTTGCATGCATTTTAATTTTTAATTGCTACCGACAAATCAAAAATAGATTCAACTATATTGATTGGTAAGCTAAGTGGGTCGAAAAAATAGAAGATAAAAGTGATTTTTAGTGGAGAATTTTAAACATATATGATGAATTTTGGACATAAAGTTAAATCCATTATTTTGGATATATTATAACTTTTCAGGTCAACTTTTTTTATTTTGAAATAAAAGTTGAAATTAATTTTATCTTATGTTTAATTAGAGGTATTAGCTAATTATCTTACATATCATTTATATTAAAATGGAAGAATTATTATCTCATAATAAAATATGATAAAATATTTTAATCATAAGATATACTACCATTTATGAAATATCCTTATTTTAGTGATCTATTTTTTTTTTCAAGGACCTAGACTTGAAATATTTTTAGGAAGAACCTAGAGAGATTCTAAAAGCATTTATCAAGTTTTAATAACAAAATTAAAAGAAAAATGAGAAGAATGATCTGTCAATTTTAGATGATCAAAGGAAGTCAAATAAATTAATCATGATGTGATGAACAAAAAAAAATTGGAATGTGATTTAAAGAAACAATGTTTATATATGTTTTCTCATTAGAGGTGAAATTAGAATAAACTTTACGCATTTTGAACTTGTCAATTTTTATTTTATTTTTGGATCGTATTGAAGATAAATACAAAATATAAGATTAATTCGTCCAAACATATTATATTACTTCATTTATTTTTTCTTGAGATTAGCGGTTTCAAATCATTTTACTTAGTTATTTTTTTTAAAAAAAATAATTCAAATTCAATCCAAAAAGCTAAAGAATTTCGTATTAGGAGCACTTTCTCTTAAATAAATCTTATATAACGTGAACCTGAATCAGTCGAACAAGTAAATTCCGGATATTAATCAAGATAGCTTAAGAGTTTCCTATTTGTTTGGTGTACCTTAATTTATTACTTTGGTCCGACGTACTAGGAATGTTTTTTTTTTTTCTTTTCATGGTAAAATGGGGACATACCATAACTTTGTTTTTGTTTGAAAATAACATAAAATTTGCCTACCATTTACTATACAAAGATATTTATAAGATAATTTTGTTTTTTTCCTTGATTTAAGGAATGTTACACGTGAAGTTGTTGCATTTGGGAAATCAAAAAAAAAATTAGTACATATATAAAATGGTACATGCCAAATTGATGATAAAAAAAATGGAAGGCAAAGTACATTTATAACCTTTTAGATTTGTCACTCGATACATTTATATCGAGTTATGACTTATTTCAATTGAGTATCTAAACACATGATAAAATATTTCTATTAGACACTTTCTAGTTTCTACTTAAATTTTATGAAACAATTATGTCTTTCTTAAGCGATGATTTAGATATGTTAATCACATGAAATATATCAACTTAATTCTTTAATTATACACATCAAATCTCAATTAAAACAAGCTTGCAGTTTTAAAACTTATGCAGATATTTAAAAAGAATGTTATATTTTAAATAATTAATTTATCTATGTAATAAACTTTTTAAAAGAGGTTTCTATCGAGAAGTTTTCTCCACTGCTGATTAATTATACTTGTGGTCAACCCTATAAAATATTTAAACGTCCCACAAAATTTTCTGGCTTAATTAGTACTAACTGACTTTATAATCAAGATTTATGATAATTATCCTTCTCTTTCCAATCATTGCATGTTTTATGTGAATTTTAATTTATTTTTTGACATTTTATGTAAATATAAAATAATAATTAAATTCACAATATATTTATATATTTAATAAAATTTTCAAAAAATATAGTGCAGATTCAGGAATTGGACATTATGATTTTGGAATTAGTTTGACTAAACACAAAATTAAAGAAAAGTAATAAATATAAAAAGGATAATTTCTAAATAGATTAAAAAATAGAGTAAAATACGTAAATTAAAATAAGTGGAGTTTATATAATTATAAAAAAAAAGTTTTTACATGACTGATGAAATTGTTATAATTAGGCCATATGATCAAAGCTTTGAGAACACTTAATGGAAATCTTTAATCAAAATCCCATAATAAGATCCAATGATAACCAACCATTATACTATACTATATCCCTACATATATTAAATTAAAAAAATGACAACTTTTCTAATTAGTAAATATATATAGAAACATGATTAGGGACATATATAATTAATGTGGCTTTTGATTCAAGTTGTATTATGTCCAAGTTAAACTTATTTTAATTATGAAGAAATTGTTTTTAGGTCCCATGTTTGCTATATAAGGTTGATATAAGAACAATTTAATAAGAATCAAACTTTATTTTTAAATAATTAATTTAAGAGTAGCTTAACTCATTTATAATGAAAACATATTCAAAACTAAAAAACTTTTATCCACTGGAATTCTACTTCGTCATATATAAATTTTTATTTATTTTTCATTCTATGTTTGGTATCTATATTAAAGCTCAATTTATTCAAATTTTAAATCAAAAGCTTTTAAATAAGAATGAAGATATCTCAATTATCCATCATAATTCATATTGGTTCATTTTATATGATTAGCCTCAAGTACTAAAAATATCTTTTAATTCTGACTATATTTACAAACGTTGTAACTTGCAGTAACATCATTTTTATAAAAAAATTGAATAAACTTAAAAAGGTAAGATATTGCATTTAACTAGGCATAATAGCATATACACATTTGTTGTATAACTATCGGCTAATTTTTATAAGTGGATCGCACTTAACTTATAACATTATTCTTTTAGAAATTTGAATATATAAACTTATAGTTTGATCAAATAATGTATAATTTCATCCCTAGTATGTTTGGAAATTAGAGAAATATTTTTCCTAGATCATAAGTTTTAATTATATCTCTATTGTATTTCCATCATTTGTCCCCATATATATGTATGTAGATATATATATATATATAAAAGTTTTTCTTCTTCGATTTATATTTTTAATCAGATATTTCGAGTTTGAATTCTGAGAATGAAATCACTTTTGATAAGGAACATTTTATCTCAAAATAAAACTTTTCAACACAAGTTCAATTTAGTCAAACCTCAAAATAAATACTGAATAACATATGGAAAACCAACAACAATGTCTAGGTCAATATACTTGTAATTTTAATGTTTGTGATAACAGGTTCACATCTCAACTATTTTTACGGAAGGTGTATCATTACTTTCCATCTCCTACCAGCACTAAAAGTATGCCCGTGATAACATATACATATCTGATTAATTTTACGAAATATCTATCATCACCTCCTATTTCCTACCGGCAATAAATATTGTCTAGGTCAGTTGAGATATTGAGTAAGTGTTGAAATAAATGAGGTTAAGCGTCTATTTCCAATATCACTGCCATACAGCAGTTAAAGTCTTCAACAAGTTTGAAGTTAATGCAACAGTTCAAACTAGCCAACAGTTTTACTCCCTCCGTCCACAATTGTTTGGCAGGTATACTAAAAATAGATGTCCAAGATTAATGTCAATTTAAACAATCAAGAAATAATTAGTCACTTTTTTCCAATTCTGCCCTTAATGATTGTGTAGTTCAATTGAAAAGTTATGTGGACTTTTGGTATTCTTGATATAGTAGGGTTATATTAGTCAAATTACCCCTTGTATTAAATTTTCCTTGAGGGATGTGCATGACCTTACCCTGACAAATAATTGTGGACGGAGGGAGTAATTTGCTAGGGATTTATTTTTACAAAAAATTAGAAAGATAAATAGATATTAATATCAACTTCATGTCTTAGTGTCTTTTGAGTGCATTTTGTACTACCAACCACATTCCTATAAACCCTACCTGTGAAAAATTGATGATGATAATTAAACTAGGTTCGTTTAGTAAGATGTGTAAAAATAGTAGTGAATATAGTATGTTAAAAATATTAAAATTATAAGTTATATATAATCAGATTAGTTATGCTGATATTCTTTATCGAATGTTTTGTTTGTTATATTAAATAAATATGATGTATTAGATAAGAATAGCTAATACCTCGTATTGTTAATATCGTGATTTCTTACGTATAAGAGTAGTACATAATATGATACATGTGTTATTAAGCTTGATGATGATACGATTTAAAAATAATCATTTGAGAGATATATTTAACTATAACGAATAATGCGTATCATGAATTTGGATCACAACATTGCTAGCTTCTATCATTCAAAGGTGACAAACTTTTTTAGTTACAAGTTCATCTTTGGATGTAATTTCAATTTTTATTCCCCAAAAAGAAATTGTATCTTTAGTTCAAATTCTCCAAATAAAAGAAGAAAAATATATTTAATTTTTTTTATTAATAATATATTGGTGGATGATTTAACATCACAACTGTCAAAGAGAAGTCCATTATTTATGTGACATAAAAGTAGCATGTGCCTAGAAAGCTCCCTTCTCTCTGCCTCTTGTATTAATGGAATTTATTTTGCGTGGATGTAAATTGGCAATTAAAAAAATACTTTAGAATAAATAAATATATATAGTTTCATTTATATTACAATCATGATTGTTAGGTAGATACATTATAATGAAATTGACAAAATGATATTATCTTTTAGTAGAGATCTCGAATTTAAAGCTTGAGTATAAATTACTTGTGTTAGGAAGTGTTTGCAAAATTGATTTTAACAGTTTTTGCCTTCTTCTTCCTCCTCCCTCTGATAATAATGAAGAATTTATTAACGTGAAAATATATATTAATTAATTATAATTAAATAATAATCTATATATATTTCAATAGATGTCACGTCATATATTCATTGCGTAGAAGTAAATATTAGAAATTTTTACCCTAAAATTGTACTACTAATTTTTATTTTTTTAAAAAGAAACTTAATTAGTTATGTCTAAGTATTATAATTCAAAAACTAAAACTAAAATTTCACTTGCAACAAAATGCATTTATTTGTCACTAATCATAAAACATTCCAATAATCAAGGAACTACATCTCCTTTTTAGCTTAGTACAAATATTTGACTTTGCTTAATTAGAACATCGACCACATTTATAAGAAAAAAAAACGTATCAAAAATTTAGATGGGATGCTAAATATTTTTTCAATTTTAATTTAAAATAATGAATTCAAGTCTCGAGAAATAAGATAATTTTTAGTAAAGGGTGTTATACTTTTGAGCTGATTAAGTGATTTTTTACCGTTAATAATAGACGCGTGTATATTAATTTAATTACTCCTATTATTCTGAATCATCTTCATAGAACTGCAGTAATAGGAGTTTCCCCTCATACTTTAAATATATAAGTAGTTAATAATTTTATCATAATTTAAATATGTTATTATGCCTTATCCCCCCCCCCCCCCACACACACAAAATAAAAATAAAAATTACACGAATTCATAGTATTAAGAGCTAGTGACATTCTATCTCTATTTTAAAAAAAAAAATTACAAAGATCCTTTAAATTTGGTGGAATTCGGACATATCCCTCAACGTCCCGATATATCATGTCTCAATTTCAGATACATCGGGTATGTCCCGATACATCATGTAAAGTGATGTATACGACCATTACATCGCGTAAAGTGATATATTTGAGAATTTTACGCGGTGTATCTGAGAATAGGAGAGAGAGTGAGGATTTTTGTAATTTTTTCAAATGTAGGGAATTTTAAAGAATATGATGATATAGGTTATGTATTTAAGTAAAAAAATTTAAAAGAAAAAAAGAGACGTTGAGTGATCATCAAATAACCCATCCCTCTCCCTTGTTCCTATGTAATTTTTACTTAAAAACAATAATGACTTTTTATTTTGGTTTAATATGGAAATTTATTATTTTGCATGCCAATTTTTTTTTAAAAAAAATATAAACGTTAGTGACCGTTGAATCAACAGTTAATTACCTACTAAACTTGTGTGTAGTGAGTTTATACAAAATTAAATTTGGACAATTCACACGATATGTGTTTTTTTCATACAACTGGGGGACCATAACTGCCGTAGGTATTGCCGGCGTGCACTAAATATTTGAACCGTTCAATTGTTGTTTGGAAAATTTTAATAAATAATATTTGTCATGTTTTTTCCTATTTTGAAAATAAATAAATTACACTTTTAATCCCTTGAAATATTAATAAATTACAATTTTGGTCTTAATTTCTCATTAAACATATTTAAACTCTCAATTTTATGAATTTTGGTCTTATTTCTTTTTCTTTTTTTTTTTGTAAATCTTCACAAATTTAACGAATTATTAAGTCCTAACCTAGAGTGGAGGGTTTTGAATTGTTTTTCTTCTCAGCTGAGAGCCTGCAGAAAACAACCTAATTCATGATAGAGGTAAAGTATGTGTACACTTTACTATTATATATTTCGATTTGTGGAATTACATTGAAATGTTATTATTGTTAGTAAACCAATGTCGTGGGTGGATTGAAAAAACAACCACTTTACCTCACACTGACAAGGATAAGGTTGGGATGATCGTACCTTTTTCAGACTCAACATATAAAACTACATTGGGTATATTATTGTTGTTGTATTAAGTTCTAAACTATTCAATAATTGATATGTAATTTGTAATATTACTAGTGATGGGATCATGATTTTCACTAAGAAGATTCAGAATATGAAGAAAGAAACATACAAATAAGTTAATGTAATTCAATATCTATTACGTATACATAAGAAAATAATTTTATTTTTGTATACACATCATATTTGTCTTTTATCTAGCAAATGAGGTTCAGATGAACCCCTTAACGCTCCCTAACTTTGCACCAGACTATTGCTCCATATTCGATAGTTATATAGTTTTATTTAAAAGGTTCAGAATCACACATTTTAATTAACAAAAAGTTTAATATACTTAATAAACTATTATACTAATTACATATAAATACCAATTAAAATTTATAATTGAGGGATCAAAAGTGTAATAATATATATTTTAAATATTAGAACATAGAAAGTTAAAAAAAGAAAAAGAAAAAGACAGAAGCAACTCAAACCAGAAGGCAAAGTAGAGCTTCTATAAAAAGAGAACCATTCCTCTCTTTCTCTCTCCATCTTCTCTCTTCTAAAACGTTTTTCAATAGCCATTAATACAGAACTCTCATACAAAAAAACAAACAAATTTTTGCTTTGTTTTTTGTGCCCATTTCTCTTCTTCAAACACAAAAATTGAACAACCCCATTTCCTTCTTTCTGATTTTTTTTGTTGCAAAATTCAAATTTTTTTTGGTTTTTTTCCTTACATTTTCTGAGAAAAAAAAAAGAATCTTTTTATTGTTGAAGCATAAATTTAGTGGTGAGTTTGAGCTATTTGTCTGTCTTTTCTGACATTCCAATAGCATTAAAAAAAGCTCACCTTTTTTCTGCAATTTTTTAGAAGGAAAAAAAAACACATTTTCAAGAATCCCCTGTTTCTACCCCCCACCCCCACCCCCACCCCACCATTTTCTGAAGAAAAAAAAAAGAATCTTTTTTGCTTCAGAGCAAAATTTAGTGGTGGGTTTGAGCTATTTTCTGTATTTTTCACATTTTCAAGAATCCCCTGTTTTTTATAATGGAGGGGTTAACAAGAACAAATCCTGTTTCTGATACATTTTATGGAACAAGAGATGATATAACAGAACAATTTGGTATAATGTGGGGACAAATTAAAGCTCCATTGATTGTTCCACTTTTAAGGATTTCAGTGTTTTTATGTCTTGCTATGTCTGTAATGTTGTTTATTGAAAGAGTTTACATGTTTGTTGTCATTACTTTATTGAAAGTTTTTGGTACAAAACCTGAAAAAAGATACAAATGGGAGCCATTAAAAGATGATGTTGAGCTTGGGAATTCATCTTATCCTATGGTTCTTGTTCAAATTCCAATGTATAATGAAAAAGAGGTTTGCATTCTTAATTCTTTTCATTTTTGTCTTTTTTTCCTCGGTGTTCGAGTCCATTTGCGTGCACCTCAATAAGCTTCCGTTTAAATTTAAAATTTTGAAGTTGTGTTTGGACATATATTTATTTAGGGGAAAAAAATTAAAGTTTGAGAGCTTGAAAATTAGATTATGAAAATCTAACCAAATTTTATGGTGAAAAAGATATTTGAGGATAAATTTTCAAAAATTATCCGAACGTTAGCCAAGTTTCGGGTAACTCTATTCACCAGGAGTCGGTATGCACTCATCTTAATTATTTCATTAGGTATCTGCTATGGAAAGAAATCGTCTAGTTTATTTTTGAAGTATTTTAAGTTTTCCATTGGATATCTTCTACCTCTCATCGATATGTGTTTAGGGAAAGAAATTATCTAAAACTTCTTTAATTTGATGCATTTTACCTATTTCATTGAATATGTGCTACCTCAATGTCTTATACAGCATATGTGTCATGTAGCTTTGTCCATCAAAATTTAGTTTAACGAAAGAAATCACTTAGTATTTTTTTCTCGACGTTTGCTTATTAGAATTTTGTTTTAGGTAAAAGTCTTAATTTTTTTGTTTGTTTACACAGGTTTATCAGCTTTCAATTGGAGCTGCATGTGGACTTTCATGGCCTTCTGATCGTATTATAGTACAAGTTCTTGATGATTCAACAGACCCCATTACTAAGGTATTGTAAAAATAAAAAAAAAGCGTAAAAATTGATTTATTATTATTATTAAATTTTTTTCTCCTATTATTATTATTAATTTATAGATAAACCCTTTTTCTGAAACTTGAAATTGGTTTAGGATTTATAAAGTTTGTAAAAATTGAACCTTTTCTTGATTTTCTCAAATCGAAAATTTATCAGAAATAATCTTTCTACCCTCTAAGGTAGAGGTAATGTCGTCTTACCTTTCTCAGATCCTACTTGTGAAACTACCTGACTATGTTATTGTTGTAAAAATCGAACCTTTTCTTGATTTGGAAATAAACCCTCGAAACATTGCGGAATCTCAATTAAGCATAAATTGCAACTCTTATATTATTAAAGGTACTTTTCAAATTAATTAATCAAACACAAGTTGTTATTTTTCAAAAGTGCTTTTTGTAACACACTTTTTTCAAAGCAAACGGTCTTTAAAATTTGATCAAACAGAATATAAAATTTTGCAAGTTTTTTATTATTTTTTTGAATTTGGATTTAAACCCTAAACCCCCTTTTGTGATTCTTGAAATTTGGTTGCAGAATTTGGTGGAAATTGAATGCCAAAGATGGGCAAGCAAAGGGATAAATATAAAATATGAAGTGAGAGACAATAGGAGTGGATACAAAGCAGGTGCTTTGAAAGAAGGATTGAAGCATTCTTATGTGAAACAATGTGATTTTGTTGCTATTTTTGATGCTGATTTTCAACCTGAACCTGATTTTCTATGGCAAACAATTCCATTTCTAGTTCACAATCCTGAACTTTCCCTTGTTCAAGCTAGATGGAAATATGGTAAGTTCTACTTTTTTAACTTTCCTCATATAGTAGTTGTAGCATTCTCTCAGTCTCAATTTATGTGATTTTTTTGATAAAGATGGTGTCCGGGAGGTCTTGCACGAATCCCGAATAGTGCAAATGGTTAGTTGGTTTAATTGTATTCTGAACTCATAAAGTTTAAATCTTGATTATGTCTTTAGTGGCATACTGAACCCATAAAGTTTAAAGTGTGATTCCGTCTTTAGAGGTAGTCCGAACCAATAAAGTTCAAATGCTTATTTAGCCTTTAATGAACCAATGACATTTTGAATCATTAAAGTTTTAATCTTGACTTCACCTCTGGGTGAAGTTTAGGGTTTTAGGATAGGAAGATGGCTAAGTTCAAGTCAAAGACGCTAAATTAAGGGAATCCATTAGAATTTCATAGCGCACTGAGCGAGTATTTAGTTTGGTTTTTTTATACGAGAGATCTCATTCCAATAGTTTTTTTTTCTCGAAAGGCCACTCCTTTTTCTTTTTATCAGGATGCGATAATTTTGTCTACCAAAACTTAGTTTGTGGAAGAAGTCATCTAGCATTTTGTGATTTTCATTAGTTTATCCACCAAAATGCTAAATAAGGGCATTCACTAGAATTTCGTAGCGCATCGAGCGAGTAGGTAAGAGATCTCTTCTCGATACGGTAATTCTATTTACTAAAGCTTAATATAAGTCTTGAAAAGTCTTCTATATATCATTTTATGATTCTCATCTTTTTAATTATATATAACCACTAGGCAATAACCTTTATTTTTTTTCACTTTCATAATATATTTATATTATTTCTCTACTTAATAATAACTCATCAACACTGTCGGTGACTTTTACATATTACCAATATTTTTGTGTGTGTACATAATAATGACCAGACTTAGGTACAATCTTTGTAGGCCAGTATTTTTTAGGCCACATATAGTCATGTTGTGGTGGCTCATGAAATTTGGCCCTAGTTCTGAATTGGCAATTCAAGTGTAGTCGTAAAAGTTTGTGGTGGATCGGTAAGTATTTTTTTAATTTTTAACTAGAGATTTCAAATTCGAATTTGAGATATGAAATCATCTTTAATAGAGAATCATTACCCCCTTTTAATTAAATCTCAAGGTTGATATCAAACACCATATATGGAATTAAAAAGAAAGTACTCATTATTAGTAATAATTTTAATGTTAGATAAAAAAAGAATTTCTATGTTATGCTAAAAGTTGTTTTGTCTGGTGCATGCTAAAAAGAGGAGTTGATTAAAGTGAAAAAAGTATTTGTGGTTTCGTAAGAAACACTTAATATTACAAAGTATTATTACTAGGACAATAAATGCCCCTATCACCTATCACCTATGTTGCTTTGCTTTTTCCAATATTTGATACGTATGTGTCAAACCCAACAACATTTTTAATGAATTCTAGCAACATAGCGTATTACTTATATTGGTTTTGACTCTGAAAATGTTGACACGTTCATGTTCGATGTTTCGAAAATACTATGTTGCTTTGATTCTCCAAAATTATTGATGAGTCTATTATACGAATTTGCAAAGAGTAGATTATATTTGTAAATTCTGACACTCACCCGATGACATTTTAAGAGAATTTAAAACAACATTTACCTATTGCTTTTGCACTGTGAATGGAAGCTTTTTTTTTTGTACTTAAAGAAGCCAATTAGGAAGTGCTATTTCTACAAAGAAAAATCTTTTTACATTCTTAAAGGCAAGGTCATTTTTGGAATTACTGATAACAAGGGTATTTTTGTCCTTTTGTCTTGTACCCTTTAAGCAACAATTGCATGTGCAATAAAAATGGTGGACCTAAGAACATTCTTTTTTACTAGCCGACACTATTTTTGGTGTCTTTGAGAATTTTTTTAACTTTTATTTTAATAGGTCAAATTAAATTGTTAAATTAAATAAATGATTATAACTCAAACATTTTTAAAAATGCCCGTTAGAAAAATATTGGTTTATTCTTCGATTGTATTAGTTAGTACCTGTTATTTTCTTTGTTTCAATTTTCACATTAATTCTTGTGTTACCTTATGTTATAGTCGAATCGAGGGTTAGAAACAACTTTTTTACCTGCACAAGATTGGAGGGTAAGATCTTTATACACCACCCTTTCTAGCATGGGAGGAACCACCTTAAACGAAGGGTGGTCCAGTGCACACCTTTTGTTAAAAAATTATGTCGTGTACATAGGTTAAATGTTAGTTATTATGAGTGTATATTTTATTTTGCACATTCTTCACCAAATTTCTAGCTCTGCCATTGCTATCACTCGTGGGATTACACTAGATATATTATTGTTATTGTAGTGAAATAATTTATTTATTTATTTATTGGTTGGTGATTTTTGCAGTTAATGCTGATGAATGTCTAATGACAAGAATGCAAGAAATGTCATTGGATTATCATTTCTCTGTGGAGCAAGAAGTTGGCTCTTCTACACATGCTTTTTTTGGATTTAATGGTATTAATTCTCCGTATTATTTATAAATATTTGATTGTGCATCCAACTACTATTGTATTATTAATTAACTTGGAAGTCGCTATAGGAACTTGTAGCTTCAAATTCTGAATCCGCTCTTTACTTGAAAGTGACAAGTCAGTAAGCAACATGTTAGTTTTGTGTAAATTGTCTTCAATGTAGTTTTAAATGAAACAACAACTAATAATAGTAGTGGTCCAAGAAAAATATTGAACTCTACATGTTCTGTGAATTCATTGTGGTCCAACGAATGTAAATATGAAATGTTGTGTCTGGAACAAAAAAATACAGGCACTGCTGGTGTTTGGAGAATCGCCGCGATAGATGAGGCTGGAGGTTGGAAGGACAGGACAACGGTTGAGGATATGGACCTTGCTGTCCGTGCTAGTCTCAAGGGCTGGAAATTCTTGTTCCTTGGTTCAGTCAAGGTACATGGGAGTCTGACATTTCTAATCCGTTGTCTCGAAATGAAAGATAAATAAACACTATAATGTACTATATGTAGTTCGTATTATCTGTCTTTTAAGGTTTCTAAGCATATTCCCCATCTGACATTTCTTATCCGTTGTCACAAAATGATAGATAAATGGATGCTACAATATACTATCTCTTGTCCATATTATCTGTCTTTTAAGGTTTTGGCATGCCCTTTAAGAAAGACATTCCTTAGCCTTAATATGGTATGGACTGAAGTCGTCGTGGTGATCATTTATCATGTATACAAATCGAGAAAATGACATAGAGTAAGTTATGTCATGTGGCCGTTGTTAATAACATGTTGCTACCGTTGTTCAATCATATAGGTAAAAAACGAATTACCAAGTACATTGAAGGCCTATCGTTATCAACAACATCGTTGGTCCTGTGGCCCAGCCAATCTCTTCAGGAAAATGTGTATGGAGATCATAAGAAACAAGGTAATACTAAAATCACCATTCCCATATTTCGATTTCCTAAAGACTGTTTATAGTACTCAATCTAAGTCCCCGTTGAACTTCTGTTTATCGGCTTTGTTTGCTTGCAGAAAGTGTCTTTGTGGAAGAAGGTTCATGTTATTTACAGCTTCTTCTTCGTTAGAAAGGTTGTAGCTCATATTGTTACTTTCGTATTCTATGTTGTGGTATTGCCCGCCACTGTATTAGTACCTGAAGTTGAGGTTCCGAAGTGGGGAGCTGTTTACATTCCTGCCATCATTACGCTACTCAATGCTGTTGGAACTCCAAGGTCAGTTCTCCGTATACTCGCATTGCATCACTCCTACTTCGTTTTCTTGATAACGTTGTAGTCCTAACGGCTGAAAGTTAGCATGATACATCAGGGGTCATTTGGTTCATAGGCTAAATTATTCCGGGATTATAGTTCTGGGATGGGATGATTCAAAACTTAATCCTGAGATATCCCACCTTATCCTTAGATTTTCAATCATCGAATATTATACATGATAAATATGCCTGAGTGACATTGTAGCGAGCAAACGATACCTTACTCCTTTAAAACTGATCATGCATTATTAGTTTAACTAATTCGTCGTTCCTGAAATGAAAACAGGTCACTCCATCTGCTGGTATTTTGGATCCTTTTCGAGAATGTAATGTCACTGCACCGTACTAAGGCCACCTTCATCGGCTTGTTGGAGGCAGGACGAGTGAACGAATGGATTGTCACAGAGAAATTAGGGGATGCTCTGAAGTTGAAATCAGCTACCAAAGCGTTTAAAAAACATCGAATGAGGCTAGGTGACAGGTAACATTTCATCTTACAAATACGAGTTTCAGTTATCGTTGGACAATTTACAAGACTAATAAAGTTACCTTATCGACAGGATTCATTTGTTAGAGTTTGCTGCTGGTGCATACCTCTTCTTCTGTGGATGTTATGACATTACATTTGGTACTAACCACTATTTCCTCTACCTCTTCATTCAAGCATTCGCCTTTCTCATCGTTGGATTTGGTTACGTTGGTACTTTCGTGCCCAACTCTTAGTCAACGAGCATGAAACTGATTTTATGGTATGAATCTTAAGCTTTTTCGCCCTGTGCTCCCCCTCAGTAGCACCAAAAGAAGTGGCGTTGCGCGTCTTTCTTGTTTTGGGGTGTGTTTTTTGATCATTTGTAAAGAGATGAATAGTTGGTTATATTCTTTTTAGGTAATTTCAAACATGAAAGTGATTCGAGCCCTGTCCCACAGGGCTCGAATCCTGTTTGTTCTCTGTGTATATTCCCAGGAAGAGTCCTATGGTTAAATGCAGCATCATATACATAGAAGAAGATATGCAAAAAAGATTGAATTTTTTTCCCTTTCCTTTTTACTTAGATGTAATAAATTTGGTTTCAAATTTCACAATACAGAGCTAATATCTTCATAAAACATCAGCGGAGCCAAAAAATTTATCAAGAAAATTTGAAAAAAGTAGATGAACTCTGCGCGTGGTTTGTACTTATGAGGTAAATTAACCACGATGTTACCATGGGTGGAGCTAGGGACGCAATGGGATTCATACGATTTTTGAGCCATTGCTACATCAGAAATAACCTTTCTAATTTTGCGACACTTTAGTTCCACTTACGAGTTTACACTGAATATTATATACTCATCAATATGTCAAGACAATAAAAAATATGAGTTACAGTAACGGAATCAAAGAAGCTAAAAAGGGTTTAACATCCACTATAATATTATTAATCAAATATAAATAATGTAATTTTCCACTCAAGGAAGTTTGGATGAACCCTTAGTCCTGAATCAGCTCCTCTCCATTACACTTTCTTTCCATTCCGTCAAACACATGAAATTTATGCTTGAGCAACTATGTCATTGTAATTCTTCTACTATCATACAGATATTAACTTAATGGGCGTAACATCATTTTTAGCTACTGTTTATATGGGCTAAGCCCAACATCCATTTTCAAAAGGTCTTTTCAAAATGTGGACAAAAGGGATTGGGTTTTAATTTAGTTTCAATTAGAGTTTGCAAATTATTTAAAATTTAACCACACTCACTTTATTCTGTTTCATGACCAAGCAAGCAGATGATGAAGGTTTAGCTAGGAGCCAACCTTAGGACGAGAGGACTAGGTCGATTCTTCTCCTCTTGAGAAAGTGTACAAATATTGGAAGGCCGCTTATTTAGTTGCTTTAAAATTAACTTCATACTTATAAATTGAAGTGAAAAAATTTGCGTTTAAAGTTAGACGTTTTAACTAGGGGTGTGCATTCGGTTTGGTTTTATACTATTCGGTTTGGATTTTTCGGTTTTTGGTTATGAAGAAGTGTAACCCAATCCGAACCAAAATAAATTTGGTTTGGTTTGGATTTTTTCGGTTCGGTTAATCGATTATGTAAATAATTAGAAACATAACAAAGTTATATTTGCAATTTGAAATATATATATATAATATTGAATTTCTTAAATATACTTTTTAATATAAATCACAAGTAAAACATAAAACACAATACTTAAAAGTATATCAATTATAGATGTCCAAACATAAAAAATAAACTAAACCATAATACAAATAACTAAAAAGGGACAAAAGTGGTTAACTCCAACTTAATTCTAAACATATATATATATATAATTCGGATTTTTTCGGTTTTTTGGTTTTCATTTTTCTAAATCCGAAACCAAACCAAAAAACCAAACAAAGTAAATTATAAATTCAAAACCAAACCAAAAATCCAAAAAACCAATCCAAATTAGAATTTGATTTGATTTGATTTTTCGGTTTAATTCAAATAGTGCACACCCCTAATTTTAACATCTGAATTCAAATAAAAATTTGTCTGGCACATTTTTTGTTAATTCGAAACAACACGCCTTTTTCGTATTTAAAATATTTTTTTAAGTTTAAAGTTTTCACATTAATTTTAGTAAAGTAATTTGTACCATTACAAACGTGCATGTCTTATGAATTATGATCAATCTTATTATCATCCGTCATAAATCACAAAAGTTTTTATTTTTATATACATTTTATTTTATATTAAACTATGATGGATGAGTAATATACACAAAGTAAAGGACAAATGCCATGTGTCAACTTCTTGAAAATATCTTTGCCACCTTTCCAAAATCTAACCCTTCATAGTTTCTCCTGGACCCAAAAGTGGCCAAAAAGCCACATAAAAGGCCAACTCGAAATTATATTTATAACTTATCTCAAAATTAGATTTATTTCAAGGATGAAATAATAATTTTAAAATAAATAATGCTCAAATCATTAATTCTGAAATAATTTATTTCATAACTAAATAAGTCCTAAATTACATAATGTAATTTAGATACGGTAATCAATTACATAACTAAAAATTGATCTAACCATCTTGAAGGACAATGTGTAAATTTAGGACTTATTTACATTTGTCCTTCAAGATGGTTAGATCATTTTTTTCATAATACCTTTAGAGTCGAATCTGTCACACAAAATTTGCTTATGTTGATTTATATCTTTGATGTGGTTTCAAAAAAATTATTAACCTCGAAGGATAGAATTTGTGATAGAAATTATAGTTGTCGTGAATTTTATATGGATTGTGATGCACTGGTAGGAGTATTTCATCGTTAAGCATAGAGATCTCGAGTTTGAGCCCTAGGTATTGAAAATATTGTGTTGGAAGCGTCATCCTCAAATGAGCCCTGAAGTGCGCAATTCAAATTTAGTCGAAACTTCAATGTGTTCCGAACACCAAGTGGAAAAAACAAAACAAAAAAAGATAAATAACAGACAGCACAAATAATCTCAAAAAACACACACACACAGTGACACACTCACAGAGCTCAACAATGGCTGCCACCACTGCTTCTGCTTCCTTCATCCTCTCAAAACTCCTCCTAAAACCCTCAACCCCAAAACCCCTTTCTCTTCTTTCCCCCATAAAAACCAATCTTTTCTCCTCTTCTTCCCAATTTTCATCTCTCCCTCTAAAACTCAAACAACCCATTCACCATTTACCATCTCTGAAATACTCCACCTCCGCCACTTCAAGAATCTCCGCCACCATATCTGTCGGAGACAGACTCCCCAATTCCACCTTTTCTTACTTCGATTCGTCCGATGAACTCAAGACCCTTTCAGTTTCAGACCTCACAGCTGGAAAAAAAACCATTATTTTTTCTGTTCCTGGTGCTTTTACACCTACTTGTTCACAAAAACACCTTCCAGGTTTTGTGGAGAAGTCTAAGGAGCTTAAGGCTAAAGGGGTTGACACAATTGCTTGTATTTCTGTGAATGATGCATTTGTGATGAAATCTTGGAAGGAGAATTTGGGAATTGGGGATGAGGTGATGATGTTGAGTGATGGGAATTTGGAGTTTACTAAGGCTATTGGGTGTGAGCTTGATCTTAGTGATAAGCCTGTTGGACTTGGTGTTAGGTCTAGAAGGTACTCTATGCTTGTGGAAGATGGGGTTGTTAAAATCTTGAATTTGGAGGAAGGTGGAGCTTTCAATGTTAGTAGTGCTGAGGATATTCTCAAGGCCCTTTAGAGGTTTTTTCTTTCTTTTTGTTGATTATGATGATGAGGCTACTAAATCTTGCTTTTTTTGTTTTACTAGCTTTCTTGTGAACATTGAATAATACTCTTGTTTTTGGAGATTATGAAGTTTAGTTTCTAATTATGGTCTAAAATGTATGCTCTTTTATGTGTTTGGATGTTTTACTGTGATGAATTATTGGATTGTCTTTTTATGAAGGCATAATACATAAACATACACTTTAATTTGGCCTCCAACTTTGAGTATGCACATCTAGATATCTCAACTCGTCTTTATTGTTTCAGTTGAACACTCCAACTTACCAAATGATCAACTTGACACCTCCAAAAATTATGTGTCATGTTAGCATCGGGTGTCCACGAGAAACAATGCGACGAGTTGGAGTGTTTAGTTGTCAGTTGAGACCAAGTTGAGGTGTCTAGATGTGCATTCTTAAAGTTGGAATGTTTACTTGCCTGGTAGGCCAAATTTGAGTGTTTGTTTATGTATTATGTCTTACAATATGAACGTTTGTTCTGATTCCTGATAATGCCACCCAACTTGAGATTCAGGAATGCTTTCCTAAATTAACTTGGAAGTAAAAGATTAAAACTTTGGCTGAGTACATTGTGAAGAGATTTTGGGCAATGTAAGTAGTTCTAATAGTTTCTTACCTTACTTCTGGTAAAAAAAAGACTCTTCTTTTTGTTGTTCTTGGTGCTTTTACACACACTTGTTCTCAAAAGCATCTTCCTGGTTTCGTGGAGAAATCTAAGGAGCTTTACGGCTAAAGGGGTTGTCACAATTGCTTGTATTTCGGTAAATGATGCATTTGTGATGAAATCTTGGAAGGAGAATTTGGGAATCAGTGATGAGGTGATGATGTTGAGTGATGGGAATATGGAGTTTACTAAGGCTATTGGGTGTGAGCTTGATCTTAGTGATAAGCCTATTGGACTTGGTGTTAGAAGGTATTAATTATATGCTTGTAAAAGATGGGGTTGTTAAAATCTTGAATTTGGAGGAAGGTGGAGCTTTCAATGTTCTGAGGATATTCTCAAGGCACTTTAGAGGTTTTTTTTCTCTTTTTGTTTAGTATGATGATGAGGCTACTAATTCTTGCTTTTTATGTTTTACTAGTCTTCTTGTGAACAATGAATAATACTCTTGTTTTTGGAGATTATGAAGTTTAGTTTCTAATTCTGGTGTAGAATGTTTGGTCTTTTATGTGTTTGGATGTTTTACTGTGTTAATTATGAAGACATAACACATGAACACACACTTAAATTTGGCATCGACTGACTATTAAGCACTCCAACTTTAACTCTTTGAGTATGCACGTCTAGATACTCACCTCGCCTTCATTATTATAGTTGAACACTCAAACTTACAAAATGATCACCTAGACACCTCCAAAAATTTATGTACCTTGTCAGGTCAGTTATCGAGGTCGAGGACTGGGAGACACTGGAAAATACCTTTGTTTGTTTTTGGAGATTATGAAGCTTAGTTATAATTCTGGTGCAGCATGTTTCAACTACTATGTTTGAATGTTTTACTATGATGGATTATTGAATTGTCAATTGTTATTCCTGACAAGGTTAACCAAGTTGTGGTTCAGGAATACTTCCTTATTACATATTACATCTAATCCATAGTTTATCGTACTCTCTGAAAATTGTTGTTGCATTCATTTCAGATCTTCGAATAATGCACTACTTTTAGAAGATCTGATAACATAGCTCCGAACATTTGAATGGGAGCACATTTTGAACTTTGAACTAATGATGATTCTTCCAAAATAAGCAATGAGCTTATCGCCAAATGTCTCTTTTATTACGAAGATCGTCTGATCGTAATTATTATTCTCAGATGCCTTTAAGCATATTCCTTTTTGGGTATTTCTGTTACATATCATTTGTCAAAAGTCTACTTCTGACAGTGACTATTGCTTGATTAGTTGGGAAAAAACTGAGCCCAAGGGTTGGTGTTTCATTGATGGGTTTGATAATTGACAATTCTGCGCGGACATACGCTTTGTCAGTTCATTTTTCTTTATATAATTTCAATTCAATCAAATTGTAGGATTCGATTAACTTAATAAATAGAGTTGAAGTTATAGTTAAAGTCGCTTATATTGATTGAAATAACTTAAGTTTTCTATAATATGTCGAAATTTGTGGACTATTTATTAGTAACAAAATAGGAGAAAGAAGATGGTAAATTATGACATGCTCGATATACCGATAATTATTCATTATATATAAATTCCCTCTCAATTCTTCTTGTCATTCCCTATAGAAAAGTGTAAACAATCATATCATTCCTACAAAGAGAACAAATTAATACAAATGATCCAAGAAATTTAAAGGAAAATCACAAAATCAAGAAAAACATATAGAACCAATTAGGGTTTTGTAATGTTTTTATTTGAGTCCAGAGTATACTAGAAATATTTTTTTACCTTTCAAAGTAGGGATGAGGTTTGTATACAATCTTTTGTAAAATTATATTGTATATGTTGTTATTATATATAAATCAATAATTATATTATAGTGCTTTTATTTGAGATGGGGGTTTGTTGAAAATAATTTCTCTACCTTTTAAGGTTTGGATTTTGCTCAATATTTTTGTTTTATATGGAACCGATAAAAAAAGAAAAAAATATATAAATACATAATTAAAGATATTATAATTAAATTAAAATTCTCTACTATTTAATAAACATTACAAAAATCTCCTCTCGTATACATTGCAATCCTCTCTCGCATACATCTCTATCCCCTCTCGGATACATTCCTATCTCTTTTTGGATACATTCATATCTCCCTTTGAATACATCCCTATCCTCTCTCGAATACATTCATGAGCTATAACCGCAGATTTTTTGATATATTCGAGATCTTTTATAATTTGAAAAAGATTAGAAATAATATATAATTAGCTCTTAACTTTACGTTTTTTTAAAAAAAAAAGTGAAAATAAAAGAAGGAAAACGTCATAGAAGTAGGTGGAATAAAAGGTTCGTGTGAAAATGGCCTTTACTTTTGAGTTGGACACTTGGACTAAAGGTGCTGCATTTGAAAAGTGATTAATTTAAGCTTTATTATATAGTTTGAAACATATTATAAAATTGATATTATAAAGTATGACGAGCCAAACCACGCCTCAAAGTATCATCATAATTTATAAATTATCACATTATTGCCTACTTTAATTGCTAGTATAATATTTTTGCCATTAATTAAACAATTGTTCTTTTAACTATTGCATTATATTCTCTTTTTGAGTTTACTTCGTATTAGAAAGAATATTTTTATTTCTAATGGAAAGTTTACTTGTCCAAGACGACATTTGTTCATCCTTTTTATTTTTTTATTTAGTTTTATATATACTTATATGTAAGAAAAAATATGAAAAAGGAGAAATATATAGAGTCGAATAAAAAGTCAAAAGCTAACATGGCAAAAACAAAGATTCTCCTTAATTAATTATCTTTTAGTACTGAAAAAAACAAAACGTTTTGTAAACGATAGAATTGGTGTTAAATGGACAAATTGAGCTAAATTTGAACAAGTTAACATAAGTCGAATTAATAAATGACACACCCAAAAAAAAAAATTGGGTTAAAATAGGTTAAATAACGCATCATAAGTCATAACATAATTAATCTATTCAACTCTTAGGACCCGTTTGGCGCTAAGAATACTTGGGAAAAATTTGGCAAGTGGTGTTTGGTCATATAACTTGGTAAATATATTTGACAAGTATCCCAAGTTTCCAAATACTAGAAAAAACTAGTATTTGGGTCAAGTTCTAATATTTGAGAATTTTGAAAAATTTAAAAATTACCCCAAACATTTATATTTTATAAAAAATATACATTATTTATTAACTCCAACTAATTTTTGTTACTACCTCCTTCGGAAATGTTTGAGTTCTAATTTGAGTGATAAAATTAAGAAAAAAATATAATTTGTGTTTAATAAATTATTATTATTATAACTGAATTCGTAACAAGTTTGAGTATGTGATTATTATTTTGTTTTTGTAAGTCTTAATTCAAGATGTAAATGAGCAGCCCCTTACATTTTCCTCGTGAGCACGCCCCACGAAGTAAGACAAATGGTACACAAATGGCACAATTTAGACGAATATTCTCGTGATTTTGAACTACCAAGTGTTCTCTTCTTGTTGCCCAAGAAATCAAATTATTTCTCCGTTCATTTGTATTTATTTACGACATATGTTAAGTTAGTACTGAATAATAAAAATAGACAGAAAAAATAATATTTGATTAAATTTAAATTTAATTCGAACTTATA
Organism: Solanum acaule; assembly: GCA_036250505.1. NCBI lineage: Eukaryota > Viridiplantae > Streptophyta > Magnoliopsida > Solanales > Solanaceae > Solanum > Solanum acaule. The sequence continues at coordinate 21,793 of JAJOOR010016622.1, forward strand.
ACATTATGAATGTTACTCGTAATAATTAGCTTCACACAAAAACAATAAACAAGTATTTATTTCACTTAGCTTGTTAATCAAGTTGTAATTAATTAATTATATGCACAACTCACAAGGCAATATCTCAATATCAATTTATATCTAATTTATAGTTATTCATTAATTGTACTAATACAATTTCTCCAAACTATCACTAACTTTATATTGTATCCTTCCTAAATAAAAATAGTAACAATTTATATAGTATTAATTTAACTAAGTATTAAATTTTGAATTATTTTATTATATATTTGAAAAGACAAAAACTACCTTACAACTTTTTCTTCATTGGTAATCCACCCCTAGATCTAGAAAGTACGTAACAACATTTCGACACACTCGAGGGGAGTTTTCTAAAGCACATAGATTTGGAATATACAATTAGCCCACTTAATTAAAAAGGAATTAAACAACATTTTTGGTCCCTCATTTCACCATTAATTCTAATTTTAGTTTATATAAAATTTGATTTAATCATATTTAAACTTTAATTACTTATATAAACATGCACTTTATTAGTTTCTTTTACTTATTATGCGTATTCATAATATTTAGAGTCATTAATCGTTTTACCATTTAATTACTTATATATTATATTAAACTTGAGTGTACTTCATATTTGAGGTTAATAAAATGGAATATACCATATTTCCTGTGTATATCAATAACTTGTATCGAATCATAAATCAAATTTGTATAAATTGAACGAATAGATAGATGTGTTTTAAGTAACATCTTACATGATAGTTTGTATTCTACATGGTGTCCAATTTGTATTATGTCACACAAGATGTTTGCGTTTATTTGTTCAAATTTATATAAACTTAAAAGCTGACTTATGCATACTCTAAGTTGAAAGATAAAAATATAAATTGAAGTCAAGTTAAAAGATGTATTTTTTTATTATACCTAACTAAAGGACCAAAACTGTAATATAAATACTTCAAAAAAAATAAGAAAACATTAATCAACATCATAAAACGAAATCAACGGTTGTAATTAACCCAATTTTCTCTACATATACGTGCTGCCACTTCTCATCCCATTTGTTCATTGAAAAAAAAAACCCAACTTTTTCTCTTCACTCTTTTCTACTATTTCTCTCTTCATAGATCCAATGGCAACTATCAAATCCATTAAAGCTCGTCAGATCTTTGACAGCCGTGGTAACCCCACCGTTGAGGTTTGTTTTCCTTCAGATCTCTCTTTTTTCAGAATTTTTTGATGTTTTTTATGTTATTTTCTAGATTTTTCGATCTGTTTCAAGATTCGAACTTTTTGAGTTTTTTATGTTTACCCATTTGCTGATTTTGCTTAAATAATTTGTTGTTGTAATGGGTTTTGTTTGGATTTCTGAATGGAGTTTGTTTTGAGAGTGTTTGGTTTTGTTAGATTGGTTGTTGATGCAGATTAGTTGTGTTGTATTTGTTTCAAGATTCAAACTTTTTGAGTTCTTTTTTTTTTTAATGTTTATCCATTTGCTGATTTTTCTTAAATTGTATGTTGCTGT